>RQTK01000289.1:503505-509732 GCA_003991915.1 Elysia chlorotica
AGACGGACAGAGACAGGCGGACAGAGACAGACAGAGACAGGCGGACAGAGACAGAAGAACAGATACAGGCTGATAGAGACAGGCGGAGAAAGACAGACAGAGACAAGTGGACAGAGACAGACTGATAGAGTCAGACGACAGACACAGGCGGACAGAGACAAACGGA
Source organism: Elysia chlorotica (assembly GCA_003991915.1). Taxonomy (NCBI): domain Eukaryota; kingdom Metazoa; phylum Mollusca; class Gastropoda; family Plakobranchidae; genus Elysia; species Elysia chlorotica. The sequence goes on from RQTK01000289.1 coordinate 503,672, forward strand.
CAGAGACAGGCGGACAGAGACAGGCAGAGACAGACGGGTAGAGACAGACAGACACAGACAGACTTACAGATTTAAACGGACAGAGACAGGCGTACACAAACAGACAGGCAGAGATAAACTGACAGAGAAAGAATGTATCACAGACGGAATGGCTGGTAGAGAGCTTTTAAGCAATAAGGCACGGAAAGAGAAGGAAGATATTGAGTGAGAGAGAGAGAAGAGAGAGAGAGAGAGAGAGAGAGAGAGAGAGAGAGAGAGATAGAGAGAGAGAGAATAGAGAAAGTTTTATATGTTTTTAACATTAGTTTTGCGTCACATCAACAATCATTGGTGTAAACTTAGCCGATTTAATAAGTCTTTTTGACTGTTCGTTTCGGTCAGTGTTTGGATCGTAACTCTTTGAAAAACAAAGTATGCTAAAGGATAGATTTTCTGTGATAGATGTATTATTGTGATAGAACCGCTTTTCAGTATCTTGGATTTACTTATAAAATGAGTAAACAGAGAGAGAACATAAAGAATGTTTACTGAAAATGCTTTTTGAGTTTAATGCATTGGAGGTATACTAAAGTTTTTGTTATTCTATTGTTTATGCCATGACCTTTAATGTATAATATTAATGTTCTAGAAGTTTTTTTAAACCGAATATTTCTATTTTCTTTTATCTGCACATAACTTGCCCTTTTGACAATAGTCTGAGTAGCAGTATTAGTAAAGAGTTATTTTAATTATTCTGGTCTGGTAAAAAAAGGACATTTTGAGTTGTTACTTTTTTTTAAATTCAGTTTCTTTTCTAACCCATGTATCTACATACACGTAAACCAAACATTTGTAGTCTTAGCATAATAATGATTAGTAAATTAGTTTTGCGTCAACAACGACTTATTTCTTTCCTCCTCCTGTAACATATCTTTACTTTAAACAGAGATGGTTAAAAAATTAAACATTATTTGCAGGCTATAAAAGAATCCTCATGCTTTAAAAAAGAAGTAGCATCAGATGTTTGTGAAAAGACTTGGCTTACAAACCAATATTGAAATACGGCTATGTTAAATATTTGAACATAGAAATAGTTCCTTTTTAAGATCTAGATATTATAATCTAGACACAGTTCTAGCGCAATCTTTGACTCCGAGTCTAGAGAGGAATTTCAGAATCTGGACTCATGCATTACGTGACGACAATTATAAGAAGATAAGGGAGAGACAGCGATGGCCATCTGCAGGTTTCATCGTGGAACACTTCAAGTTGATTACTATTGCAGGAATCAAGTATATATAATGGTAGCTTCTGCGCTCAATACTATGACTTCCCACAATCCGCCCCTCATTGTTTCCTATAATCCTGCAATACCCTGCTTTTGTATCAAGATGGAGGAGATCCACGAAAGTTTTATTTATTAATTAATATACCCATGGATTGGACGGTGGATAAATAATGTGATTTTATAAGAGTTATTTAACATTTATCAGGACCATTATTATTAGAGTGCAAATGCGGGATTAAATCTACCTCTCAATAGGTTTCTTTTTAATTTCGCTAAATAAAATTTTCAACATTTAAAAGGCACTGCAAACATCATCTAAACCCTAGTTATAAAATCACCCATGACGTCTTTTTAATATTATAAAATCTGATTTCATACTGTATCGCAAAATTATTGGCTTCATTTCACTTTTAATTTGAAAATTCAGATAACGTATAAAGAAACCTGGGAGTCGCCGCAATTACAAAAATAAAAATTAGATTGATTACATTAATAAATACCACGATTTTGACGATCGAGTACAATAATTGTATTACAATAACTATTTTTATAAATCTCTCCGATAACTGGGTTTACGAATTAAAAACAATTCTTCGAACAACGAATGTAATGCAGATTGACTTTGATGACACAAAGCCAAACGTTTTCTTTGATCTTTATTATGCCCTACATAATTGCATTTGGTTGAGTCTTTTTTAAATATCTCCTCTCAAGTTTTATCCTCTCATATGCTGAGAATTTTTCATTCATACTATTAAGAACGTATAAAAAATCTCTTATATGTAAACCTCAATAATGAAACACGTTTTTTTTCCGCATTAACCCTAAATAGCTAGCTAATCCAATATGAAGAATGAGGCAAATTATTACACGTGCATCGATATACTTCTGAAGTTTTCATTCACGTTTTACAATACGAACATTGTTTCTCCTAGTTTTTAATTTTTTTTTTCTACAGGCGCGTTTTCCAATATTGTAAAGTTGTTATTGAACCAAAAATATATTTACCTTTTTTGATTTTTCTTTCATCCGCACATGAATTGTATCACGATCAAATCCTTCAGAATAATCAACTTGAAAACGAGTTTGACACTTGCTGTATAATTTAATTTATACTTTAATGACTATCTACATAAGCAGCGCCTCGCAAGAGAAGCTGAGGGTTGACTAGTGCCGCGAGTTGTCAATCTGAGAGCACCCACTTGAGGTGACACGACGGACCCAACACCCCGATACAACTATTAGATCTAGATCTACTAACTACCTTGCGTGCTTTGTCGGCTGTGATTACCCGTCTCATCGCTCGTGCCCTGCACGACTTCTCGTTCCGAGCAGAATTCTTCTCCTGGGCTCCGTGTTTGTGTCTGATCGTGATCTCCTTCCTCCCTCGCTCAGCCTCAACTCTGCCCCTCCTCGCCACGTACAGTATGGACCAGTTTTGCTGGTGTCACCTTCAAGTGCGCAGCCTGGGCTATTCGCACCAAAGGCAAGCGGCAAGACAAAACGCTCACGCACGTCTATGTCTCGTTAAAAATAAAACCTTCACCGCCTCACTCTGGCTATTCAATAGTATGCAAATTTATAACGGCGCACTCTTGCATGTTATTGTTATTGTCGCACGTTAACCATTATTTATGTCAAATAAATGTGCGTTTGAATAGGCATAATATAGTATGAATGTGACATAGTTAATGAGAACAGTTACTGGTGTCGATACTTGAAGTTAAATCTTAATGTGCAGATTATATTTCTTTGGAGAATAAATCAAAAGTTACTTTAGTAGAGAAACTAAATAACATACAGGCAGATTTAAATAGAACAAAAATACTTCGTCTAGGATTCCCCGACGGCCTTAATCTAAACTAATTATAATAGTTTTAAAAAGTACAAGTTTCATCGCACTTGAATTCCGATCCACAAAACACAGACAATTTGATATTTGAGAATTCATTATAGTCAGCTGTAATTTAAATAATTTATTTTTTTCCAATCTGAAAATTGAAAATTGTTTAACACAAAGGCTGTATTTATTCAAGCTGAAGCTATTGATTATATAATCACTTTCGAAATTTAATCAAGAAGTTTTACGTTCTCAAAATCCAAACATACTTTTCAACGGTTGAAAACTATGGACTATGCCACACCCAGTTTCAGATCACATGTTGAGAACATGTTAACACTATCAGGAAACGACCAAGGTTTCCTTTTTCCACCGTGTAAGTATAAGATCGACCGAGGTAAAAGAGTCTAAACTAAGTCTGAATGCTATAAAGGATACAGCGCTGTAAAAGCCCAGGAACAAACACTTCAGTTGACCAACATACATAGTGCTGGTGCCAAGCAGGAGAGTCCAGGCACACAGACGCCCTACTAAAGGTACAAAGTGACCCATTCACAGTACATGTAGTGTAGATTCCAGACTTCTACTGACCGCCTGTTGAAGGATCACGTTCCAGTTGTCCAGTTTTTATTCAGATAGGTTACCAGTACAGCTCCAACAGAGAAATTAAGTGTACTTTAATGAAGATTAGAATGATAAAGTAAGACCTGACAACGAGCGTGTTGACACAATAACTGAAACCTTGAGGCTTCGCTAATCTTATTGCTATTAAACCCAACACGTTTAAAGATAAGATGGAAACTCCAGTTTCTGTGAATTTCAATAAATCATATTTTCTAATTCCAGGTAACTTCCTCAGTTTGCATGTATGAATAATACATGTTTTTGTTTTTATGAATTTATGTCAAAATAAAAAAAAAAAAACGTATTGCACTGTCATGAGTTTCGAAATTTTCGGATTTCAAAATATCGATTTTTTCACATTATATTCAACCCATGATAAAGAAATAAGCCCTTTTAAGTGGTCTACTTTGGATAGTGTTTATTTATCAAAATGCATTTCAAAATTGAAACACACCAAAAGATATAACTACGGCTTAAAAGTTTCAAATGATATTTCGAGTTGGTTTGTCAACATCTGGCAAGCTATCAGTAAACAGATTCGAATGCGTGACGAACAAACCGAGAGGATTATATTTGAAAACACCCCCCTTCTCATTTTACCACATTAAGATTTCAAGATCTGTCGGGCGATATGGTTTAGAACACACAAGCTGATCGGTTGTCACATTTTCCTAAAATTGAAAAATAATTGTATACATCACACAAAGCGGTTTAAGATCCCATGGTCCTTTATTAAGCGGATAATTCGGAGAAATATAAATTGTTTTCCATTCAGCTAAAAAATAACTAAAATGAGACTAACGGTCCGATTTATTACGAAAATAAAACATGGTATTGTGTGGGAAATATAAGCAACAAAAAGCTTATTACGTCTGCGTTGACTTTGTTGAAAAGATGATAGCGAAAAAAAGCGACTGCAAAGGGCATTTTGCTCTGAAATTGGCCAAAGACCAGACATTTTAATGCATGTCATTGAAAAGGTATTAACCAAATACGAGAAGCTATAAAATTGATTAAAGGCATCAAAGATAGACATGGGACGCGGTTATCAACATTAGGCGATCAGTCATATCTACAGTCACACATGGCTATAAAAAAGGTAAAGCATAAAAATCTGTACCCTCTGCGTTGCCTAAGTTGCTTTTGTGTTTGGTATTAATGTGTGTTTTGTTTCGTTCACTTCTTTCGGCGACGTTCTTACAATCGTTCGTGAAAGGTAACAGATCTGATACCACAACATTTAAAATACTGAGATTCCTTTAAATAATGTAACCCTTAAAACTTGAATAAAGGCACGGAATTTGATTTTTTTTTAATTTCTAAAAATAACAATAGTTTACACAATTGTGGAAACGAAAAGAGCAAACGTATAAATGCATTGCTTTTTTATATCGGCAATCCATTCCCGTATAGATGAAAAGAAGTGAATGTTTAGTATACATATTTTATATCTCATGGATATGATCAATAGCTGAACCGGGAATCAATTCAAAGACTGCCCATTTCAGTACCCCCGTAACCAGATTTAGACACATAAGGAAGGATTTCAAACAGAAAGGATCAAAGGTTTGCCATTGATGGACCTGATTTAGAGCTGCCCTCAAACAGGCATAATTAAAATGGTCAGCGGTAAAGATTATGGTGTTTTAAAGCATATTTCTTTAGCTTTATTGCCAACTCAAAATACTGATCGTTTTGATTCAGGGGAAAAACCTTGGCACAGTGTGTGTTTAATATGCGTTTAGTGTATGTATTTATTTCTCTCCTCCTCCTGTAACATACCTTTACTTTAAACAGATATGGGTAGGAAAAAATTCTATACATTATTCGTAGGCCATAACAGAATCCTCATGTTTCAAAAAAGAAATATCTTCAGATGTTTGTGAAAAGACTTGGCTTACCACCAATAATGAAATACGGCTATGGTAAATCACTGTATCCAGCAATAGAACCCAAAAAATATTGTCGAATAACTATAAAGTGACTTTTTGAACTAAAGATTGTATGTTATGGGTGGTGATCAGCTGACATTATGGAGTTCAGATGAAAGGAAAACTTATTAAAGCTTAAAAAGCATGTTAAAACACCTTCAATGGCATTTTCTCAGTTAGTAATTAAGAGAACAGTATAGAATATCTGTTTGGAGAATAATGAATGTACTCAGACTAGTAGAAGTAGTAGTAGTAGTAGTAGTAGTAGTAGTAGTAGTAGTAGTAGTAGTAGTAGTAGTAGTAGTAGTAGTAGTAGTAGTAGTAGTAGTAGTAGTAGTAGTAGTAGTAGTAGTAGTAGTAGTAGTAGTAGTAGTAGTAGTAGTAGTAGTAGTAGTAGTA
>RQTK01000289.1:513840-534906 GCA_003991915.1 Elysia chlorotica
TATTATTATTATTACTATTACTAACCATCTGCGAATTATTTAAAAGTTCTCTATTAAGGTTTAAAATAACTTTATTAAAATTATTACATAAAAGTATTTCTTGGGAGAACCTTTACCTAATTAATATGGTCTGATCTAAAGATATTTTTGAAAATGTATTAAATCTGTATCCTGTTATTCCTTTTTTCAGTCCTTATCAATATCAAGTATTTACGACAAAATCCCGAAATGCATTTTTGAAACTTTAAACAATGTCAAAAAAAAAACAATCTCTTTTTAACTTTTCACAGAATATGGTATTCATAGTAGGTTATTATGTTACAACAAATGTGTGTTTTTTTGTTTAAAGAGTTAGGTGACGGGTTTAAACCTTTGATATAAGCACATATCAATTTAAAGTTGACATGAATTTATTGCTAAAAGAAAATTACAGGTTCACGTATATCAATTACCCATTTTCATCAATCACGAAGTTTGTAATGAAAAGTCCACTCAATATGTTTGTCTTTCCCATTTCCCTATGCCTGACACTTTGAGCCACTTAATAATGACTTCATTGTTAAAAATTAAAGGTATGTCAGTTACTCAATTACCCCATTCACGAAGTTTAAAATGAAAAGTCCACCCAACATGTTTCTTATTCCCATTTCCTAAGCCTTATATCGATTGACCCATACCATCAACTACAAAACTAGTTTTCGCTTCTGATCGAAATCTGAGTGGTGGGAAAACTTCCACCGGATATCTGAGTGGACGTATCATCAATAACGGCGACATTTTAGCGCCCTGACTCGTGAAGCTCGTACAAGGCTGCGAACTGTGCAACATGGGAATTCGATAACCGATTATCTAACACAGTCATCACCTACAGGGTGGTCCTCTAGTGTCCTATGATAGGGTCCGCATGCTACCATTAGGGTCATGACCAAAACAAAGCAAGTGAGTGGGGAAATCTATTGTCCAATAGCTTTTTTTTATTTTACGATGCTGTATCAGATTTCTCATGCATTTTGAATGTGAAAAGACTTACACAGGAATTATTATGTATGTTGTGGAAGACATAATTTTGGGATGTTTTATGAGCCTTTTTTTCCTTACTTATTTTATTATTTGGGCACCTTTGAGCATTACCAAAGAGTGTTGAGTGCAGAATTGTTGCTATCGCTTGATTTCCTAAGTTTTTAAAAAACGTAGACAGTCATACTCTCTAGCTTTATACTTTAATAAAATTTTGAGTAGTTTGGATGAAAGGGCAACGTGCTTTGGATCTGTCATTATATTTTTGTAATTGACTACAAAGCATTAGAACAAACTAAGGCATAAAAGTGCGGTTTAGGGAGATGAGGGTTCAAAATAACGTAATATCCACACTTGAAGTATATTGTGTGCTTAGTTTAACCTACTGTGTTTTCTGAAGTAAATCGCATTTTATTTATAGATTCCATTTCAATCCTGAGTGATCAGCGGATTGCAAATTCAGTTTAAGAAAAAATAGTTAATAAAACTATAGCATACATGAGAATAAAATTTCTCATAAAGTTGTGTTCTGCCTGCTTCAGACTTTACTATACCGAAACTCGTGGTTTCTAATGTGGCAAACATGTGAAATTGCACTGGCCTGTTGAAAGTCTATTCCTAATGCTATGAAAATGTAAGTCAACTTTATAATGACGAAGCTGATGACATTGTCTGTTTGTGAAACTAGTTGATCCTTAACTAAATGTCGACATTGAAATAGAGATCTAAATCGTGACTGAAAAAGGAAAGTTCGAGGTGCTTTAATTCTTTAAAAAAATTACATATAATTTTCTTTGCTGTTTTTGAAGAATGTTGATACATCAGAGAAAGGGCCATATTTTGCTACGAATTAATTGAAACCACCTCTATGTTAATTAGGTTCACTCCATGTAGAACACAATATCCTCTGTAAATTAACAACAATTCAATGGCATTGTTTCCCTCTAAGATCACAATATCGATTAACCAGCTACCTTTTTGTGTAATTTCTATTGATTTTTAAATTTAACAATTAAAATAAAACAATACAAATACTCTCCCTGATATGGTTTCAAGTTTATAGAAAAAGTGAGATAGTGGGATAGGGAGAGATGGAGAGAGGGAGAGAGAGAGAGAGAGAGAAAGAGAGAGAGAGAGAAAGAGAGAGAGACTAAACTAAAGAGAGAGAGAGAGGTAGAGAGATGATAGAGAGAAATTAACACTACTCACTAACATTGCAAATTAAATTGTTTTCCTTGTACAAACTTTCTGGCCTTTGTCAATCAACGTAGCACGAACACCTATTTCCATCTCAACTCTGGGCGCAATACAAAGTGTTTTCAGGTTATGATTTAAAGTGAAACGATGGAGGATGTTTCACAAAAATTTTTCTCGAAGGCTGTATCTACAGGATATAAACGGTTTGGCATTTAAAATCTCTAAGCTTGCGTTTTGCTCAAGCAGCAAATAAAAGATTAAACAACACAATTATGTTTTTGCTTCGGCGATTTGGGGAGGGGGGAGGGGGGAGGGGAGTGGGCTGTCACCAACTTATTAAAAAAAGGCTGTTAGCTCACAGTGGCAGATAGATCTATGATAATTAAACTGAATGGGAAACAAACAAGATAAAGAAGGTGAGGAAGAATAAAAAGTAGAGGTAGATATTGAAAGAGATTATGGAAGAGTGGAAAATTTGGAGCTGCGGAGGGGGGAAATAGCTTAAAAAGTTTAACCGTGTAAGTTGGTTTGATAAACGAATGGCTTAGCTATTATGTGTGTACTGTGCAAGCTTTCATAATGCACTTTTGGTAGAATATGTTAGATGATTTTTGCTTTATATGATGTAACATTAAAGAGTGGAGTGTTGTTTTTTTGTGTAGTTTTTTTTATTTGTTTGTTTGTTGTTGTTGTTTTTGTTTTTGGTTTTTTGTTTGTTTTTTTGTTGTTTTTTTTTTTTGGGGGGGTGTTGTTGTTTTTTAAATATTTTTTTTTAATATTGAAAAGGCTTATGAACAATATTATATAACACATAGCTGTACTATCGTGCCGATTAAAATTTTATCATGATACTTATTACATGAGCATTAGCATTTTTATGCATTGTTCTTGATTCTCAATCTACCAGCTCGTGAAAATAAACAAGCGTTCCATTCACTATGTTTGTTATAATTACAACGCATCTCTAACATAATTATGTGAATTAGAAGGCTTGCGATGAGTTGCATGCTACCGCGACGTGGTACAAAAGTGTACAACCCAATCTTTCTAATCCGGTTCTCTTGAACTTCAGGTATCGCTACCAGCAAGAAAAGCTTTTTTATATGCTTTTTATGACGTATGTTTTGTTATGTTTTTTTTTTTAACTCTAAGTTATAATTTCTTTACATAAGAATTATGTTCCAAGTAATAAGTTCAACATTTCATTGCTTCTTTCCTTTGATAGGTCAAAACATGATTTTCTATAGTTCATCCAATTAGGACTTTTATAATTACACTCTTGTATTGTTGAAACTGTTATTTATTTCTTTATTTTTTTATTTTTTCTGGTAATGTTGGGTTGCCGTGTTTTTTTTTGTGTTTTTTGTTTGTTTGTTTTTTTTGTTGTTGTTTTTTTGCTTTTTTTTTTTTATGGATAACACGTTTGATTAGTTTTCTTTACTTTAATTTTTTTTTTTTTATTTGTAGAGTTTGTGTAATTGTTGTTGTTTTTGTTGTTGTTGTTGTTGTTCTTGTTTGTGTTGTTTTTTTTTCTTCTTTTTTGCCTTTTGTTCACAAATATCTTGTGACCATTTTCAAAAATATAGTTGGCAAAGCGCCTCCACCGTAAATTCGGTATAATAAAATGGTTGTAGTGGTGACACATTTCAACATCTGAAGTTCCATGAAGGAAGGGGAAAACTGATACGATCACAGCTGTTTGGTATTAATTTATTTGACGGAAATATTAGAAGAACCGTCATGTTGACTGTACTATAGTTACTACATCATGCGGTCCATCTATTCACAACCAGCCCATAGTGGTCGTAACCATACAAGAAAACTCAGCTTAATGAAAACAGTCACGCAATCTACTAATTCTAGATAGTTCGCACGTCCGATGTTATTAGTTATTCTCTCCTGTCCTAAACCTCACCAACCCGTTTGTTACATATCTGAAGCACTGTTGCAGTAACGAGAATATAGTCCTATATTCGTGATCAAAGAAAGGGTAGATCGTTGTATCATTTATAAAGGAGGTGCTTAGTTATATCATCCGTTGTTTTGTTGTCGATGGTAGTAGTAGCTGTAATAATATTATTTGAAGTGTAGGTGATTGTGGAAAAGGTTGTGCGTTACATATTGATAGTAAAAATATCAACCATGATATGTATCTAGATGTTAAATAAACCGTTTTCATGTATATGACTAATACTCTTATTTCTATTATTACTGTTACAGTTATTATTATTATTATTATTATTATTATTATTATTATTATTATTATTATTATTATTATTATTTTATTTTTTTTTTATTATTATTATTATTAATATGACGAAGAAGAAAGAGTAATGGCAGCTCAATCTGCCATCGAGTGACATTTCATTTTTACAAAAGGCGTAAATTGAAGACACAAAAAGAATTATGAAAGCATAGCTACATCGTCTTTTCACCACATAAAAGGGTCCATAGGTCTGGTTGAGAATGCTTTCCACTTTACCAGCTCGATATTCATTTTTTTTAAAGCCATTATATTATTTGAATTAAAAAATTAGTCAGTTTCATATTTGCTTTATAGCTGTCATTTGACGAAACCCTTTTTTAACTGTACATGTTTCTTGTAAAAAAAATGCAATCTTTATTTGCCTTCAATATAATTTATTTTTTTTGTAAAAAATGTTTATTTTTCTATCTGTTGCTTTTTCTTTTTCCCGACCCCGCCTCCCTGTCTCTCTCTCTCTCTCTCTCTCTCTCTCTCTCTCTCTCTCTCTCTCTCTCTCTCCCTCCCTCCCTATTTTCTCTACCTCCCAATCTATTTTGCGTTCTCCCCACCCTTCTCTCTTTTTCTTCTGAAAACAATATGTTGAAGTCTGTAAGTAGGTTAGCGTAAGATCGAAGCAGTTTGATTTATGTACTGCAGCCCTTATCTGACTGCGCCCTTGGTGGAAGAGAAAGTAAGGCCTTCGTCTGTGAGTATTTGCGTCTTATCTTGGCCTGGTATCTCTGATGTGATGTGTGGCGATCCCATCGGGTTCAAGTCGATTGTGAGCTCGACCTGATGCAGCTGATGGCCTTTATGCAATAGTAGAGCTTTGCTTTCTTTATTACTAAAGTTATAGAGCCGTCCCCAAGTGAGCAGGGGGAAAAGCTCAGATCATGATTAATTAAATCCTCGCTACACTTTTCAGCCTCACGAATTTTCATTTTTTATACTAAGTGAAGACCTTTCCGATAGCTAGATCTTTAGAATTATTTGGCTCTGTGATATTGATTTAATTTAAATTTTTAAAGGAGGGGCCGATAAAATAAGATAATTTCAATAAAATTCGTTTTGAATGCCTTACACCTCCTTGCTGTCAAATGCAGCTGTTGCTCAAAACTTTGATGCGATTGGGACGGTTTAAATGCAATCAATATTACAATAATGATATTCATTTCAATGAGCCAGTATAAGTAGGATTAAGTTATTTAGTCTATGACATGACATAATATGCTTTCGAGCTGTCAGAAGTGGATAAACAATGTTATCAACAGTTTAATTTTTCAATTATTTTTTTTTTAAGTTTTAAGACTTTTGCTTCTTGTTAATACGTTTCAGTATCTAATAAAGTATCCCCTCAAGCAACACGTCTTAACCTCATCAAAGGACTGGTGCATAATTGTGAGTACTTCAGATCCCTCTACCGTTTCTCAAAGGGAAAAGCATTTTCTGAGCAAATGCCTGGATGCAGCGTATAAAGAAAATCGCGTTTGGGTGAAGTTATCGTTTAGGATTTCAAAACTATGCAACATATACGTTCTCTTTCCTCTATTTTGAAAGAAACTTTGGGGCAATAAACAATCCATAGAAGACAGTTTTATCAACACAATTTACTGCAACTTGACTACCTGTGAAAGTGTTTCTTTTGAAGTTCGGGCTACCGTGGATAAGAAGCTTGATACGGTTATAAACTCTCCTTTACAGAGGGCTTCTCAAGCTGACCCGTGTGGTCAATGGGATTCAAGAGAAGAGATCAGTGAGAAAGCCTGGGGTATTCATTCTCTGGCCCATATCAGCGAAGCTTCACAGCAGACTGCCATGGCATGGACCCAGTCCCGATCTCTTATCTCGCCTCACGTTATTGGTGCTGTTATCTGGGACGCCAGTCGCCTCTCTGGATTGTAAGAAAGGATGGTCTGTACAGTAGTTTGTACCGTCTGACACTATTATTTATGTAGGTTCGGGGGGTTGGGTTGCATGCATTTTAAGAGTTACAAGTTACATTTCAAAGAAAAAGAAGTTTGTTGCATAACTATTTGCTTCGCCGGTAAACGTTTAATTTATCAGTGCATGTTACGTTCTTCAAAACCTAACCGCATAAACCAAAAAAAATAAAATTTAGTGCTCAAAGTTAGCGCTGGTCTTCAAGCTACAAGATTTCAACAAGAAATCCAACTGTCGGTTGAATGGAGCAGGTTGGTAGTTATCAGCAAGAATGTCAAAAGGAAAAGTAAGAGATGTAAGATGCAGGAGTGTGAGTGTATAAAACATAGAAAGTAGATGAAAAACAGCCACTGTCAAAACCTCGAGACCTGTAATTACTGGAAGCTTTTTATCTATTGGTTTAAAAGCTTTGCTATATAAAATGTATTCATGACATTTAAAACCAATGGATATATCAGCAGCAAAATGCTCAAGCCCGAAGTGCAAATGATATCCGTGACGTGTAATGATTTGACAAGATTAGTGCATTACTGCACGTTTCTCCCCATCTCTGGACAAGCCTGGCAGGTGTGTGTACAGTCAGAGTGCTAAATGATGTAGACCTGCCCTCAGAGGTCTTGGATATTGATTGACTCAAGAACATATTTGGGAACTGAGATAACTTTTTCTAATTGCCAGACGCTGAGTCCAGTTTATCGCTGTTTCTACAATCTACTTTTTAGGTGTCCCAAAAATACTGTCGCAGTTTAAGAAAGTGCAACTTACTTCTCAGCGTACATAGCAAGTTTGTACGACAGCTGAAATAACTGCGTGAAATTACAGCGTGAAATAATAACTATTCAAGTCATTTTTAATACATGTATAAGTAAATAGTCAATTTTGTTACTGGTTGGTTGGTTGGTTGGGTTGGTTTAACGTCCAACAGCAGCACTATAATATATTCTATATTGTGGACGGGCCCCAAGACGGACGTCTCACAATTTTATGTATTTTGTTACTATTTGATACCAAACAATAAGGTATAGTCATACAACATGTGTCTTATATCGGCCCTCGCCTAAGTCTGACTTCTTGAAGCTTGAGCAAAGAGTTAACACTCTCTTCAATTTGTTGCACCAGTTAAATTCTTTGCTTATGGACATTCTCGAATTTAATGACATTTTGGAATTTGATGTTGTAAATTTCACCCAAAAATAATTCTTACAAAAGGCAGGATAATTATTATAAAAACCTCACAATGCACAAGCCGGAGCCGGAGGTCCAAATAAACAAATGGTGTAATATTAAGGGGTAAAGTTATCTATTTAGTTTATCTTTTAACAGAGTTATATCAGAATGGTATCCAGAGCGCGCACATTGACTGAACCATCAGTGTAAATGAATATGTTCTTTTATTCTACTACCTGTGAGGGAGACACAATAACTTCTGATTGGAAAGTTCCTGATTGGATCTCCGATCCTAGAGCCTCGTACCCTAAGACCTGCTGTCGCATGTCAATATAATGTGATCGGTTGAGACCAAGGTGATCGTATCCCCGTTTTCTCTCTGTGTAGCAGCACATAATTATAATTGTCAGGCTTAAGTCTTGGCCCCGTCCGCGATTTAGCATAATTAAGTTGCTGGCATTAGGGTTCAAGGAACCAGAAAATTAACCAAATAATCCCACCTAAGCAGAATATATGAAGGACATAGCTCACACCTACTCCTAATGCAAAGGTTTGTTTATTTCGGGGACTTGCTTTGTGCCCAGGGGGAGCCTCGCTTGAGTTACATCTACATGTAGTTAGTCTTCATTATGCGATTTACATCAACAGTTTGTTGGAGACATGAATGAAACAATTATAGGTTATTTTTTTAGAAGTGCAAAGCCATGAAAGTCATATCAATTCCACGTTTTGTGATGTATCTTAGCTTTGCGAAACGGATCATTTTTACCATTTTTCTTCTTATGTGGGGGGAGGGGGTGATTTTACCAGAAGGAGAATTAGAGGTCTAGGGTTTTCCGAAATGATCGACCAAATGCTCAATTTTTGTGTTAAGATAAACATTATGCAAATAATAAGACTTAAGACGATTTGTAAGCTACCGCAAAGTTGCACCGACGACTTCTAGTGAAGTTAAGGGTTTTAAAAAAATCTGCCAAGCTTTGGGTTATCAACAAATAAATAAATTATTGTAAGTTTAATTTCATTTTATGTAGTTTTTACATCCAAGTTTGAACGCAATGAATCAGAAATAATTATATAAAAAAAATCAGATGCGACATAGCGAGCCTAAATTTGGATTTGACGTTATAAAAAAAGTTCAATTATTAACAAGGTCGACGCAATTGTAACCAATAAGGAAAACAAAAGTGACAACTAAAATTCAAATATGCATCCTGAAAACAAAATTATTAACAAATCTGCTTGGATTGCATCTCGTACTAGGATTATTTTCAAACAAAGACAAAGTCAGAGCCAGCTTTCACAATTCTAAAGCCGTGAAGCCACCAACAACAACGTTTAACCTTATTGTACAACCAGTCGGGAGCGAAATCGCCAGGACTTGAACTCGGACAAGTTTAAAATTGTTAGTCTATTGCAGTCGCCTGATACTGTCACTGGTAGTACATTATTGTGAAAAACTAGACATAATAACTATTATTTTTGTGTCAGTTAAATTGATTCCAGAAATAACCAAAGCAGGCAGTCGTGGCTTTTGCCGTCTTATATTTCACCAGTTCATGATAAACTATGTACACTAATTTCATTATAATTTTTTTTAGAATGAGTTGAGAAATAACATATTTAATTCAAA
Organism: Elysia chlorotica; assembly: GCA_003991915.1. Classification (NCBI taxonomy): domain Eukaryota; kingdom Metazoa; phylum Mollusca; class Gastropoda; family Plakobranchidae; genus Elysia; species Elysia chlorotica. Next base: position 523,041 of record RQTK01000289.1, read on the forward strand.
TATGCCTCATATTTTATTAGCTTAGCTTTATTTGACTTCGCTTCTAAAATAATGTAAATCCATAAAGCAAACAGAAAAGACAATGTTCAAAATTGTTTTAATCCGCCCACACCATCACGTTTATGGATTGCCAGCTTGAAAGCTACAGAATGTCGTCAAGTATGTGTATTGCGAAAATCACATGCAAACAATTCAAAGGAGGAGCCTTAATCGCTTGTGTTGACAACATTATTTTATTCATGGCTTTGTACATGTTTAAAATCATTCTATGGGTTGCAAAACATGTAAGATTTAATAAGACTGAACAGGTTCACACATTTATATTAGAAAATTATTGAAACAAAAAGTCAATTTCTTTAATTTTTTTTCTTAAAACTGTTATATTATTCAAACTGACAGTATTATTATTTTAATTTTGTCTCACTTAATTTGTTCCTGCGAGAAAAATAAGGTTACAGTAAAGAAACCACTTTCTGTATGCTATTCCTAGCTAATGTGTATGGTCTTGATCACAGGTTAGAAAGTAGCGATGTCTCCTTTTTCTATGGAATTGCTGACATTGTTTTTAGTAGCAGTGAAAAAAGTACGGGCAGACAAAGAGGTTAAACGCCGCTACAACAGAACAAAAAGTTATGTACTTTGGTAGGAGGAAATAGTTTCGAATGTAAAAGCTAAAAAATCTTTATCAAACTGGCTACATGAGTTGAATAGGGTTTCATAACAATGCCAAGTTTGTTATCTTTGTTCCTTTCATGACTTTTAAATGAAAATGTACTATTGTCTACCACTCTGAAATAGTGAATGCTACAAAAACACGTGTTAAATAAATCAATAAAAGTTCTAAGTTTACTCGTTCTTAGATGTAAAACATGACCCTTTCTAGACTATTCTTTGAATAATCGGTTCGAAGCTAAACCTAAATACAGTAAAAAAAAAAAAAAAAATTAGCTTTGAAAAGATATGAACGGTATTTCCAATCATATTGAGTAAATGTATTGCAACTGCAGTTATACTACTAGATTTAAAATATCTACCTTTTTGTTATAGAAATGGATTTCGATGATACACACAAACTTGAAAACAGTTTTTTTTATGTAAGACAGTATCAGGACGCGATTTTTTTTAACCTTTGATATCATGTAATAACTTTGTTACTTTATCTGTCATATTCAACCTAATTGCTTTGTTTGAAAAAGCTATATAATACAATTGCACAGAACCGGCACGAGTGAATAAATATCTCAGCCGAAATAGAGAGAACGTTAAAGCTGCGAGACTTCATAGGAATAATGCCACAGAGAGCAGATCACCCCATTAAAAAAAACTAATGTTTAATCATTTTCTAGTTTTCCTATTGCATCATTGTGGACGTGCGACCTTCCGTAGTTTGGTAATGCATAAGTCCTTTTGCAAATTAGCCATCCAATATGGCCGTCGTCAGAGAAAAATAACAATGGGAATTTTCAAACTTTGTTACTCAGTAACTTTATGAAGATTTATGATATGGGGCACACTATCTATGTAAAACCTGAACGTACATGTTAACTTATTTAAAAATTGTATCCATCTCATTTTTAGTCTTTGACAACTTTTTTTGTATACACTAATTTGTTGTTAATTGTTTGTTTTTTTCGAAATTTTTTTCGCCTAACAGTGCATACGTGGCACCTTGACTACCCATGAATATGAGGGAATTTGACGAAATTTCGGTTAGGGCTTCAGACAAATTATGTTATTCGTAATGGTGCAAGGTTTTATTACGATTAAGCCTACCATTGTTGAGAAATGATGCATAGCCTTATGCAAGTCCGTAAAAATTCAATATTTGGAAGACACGAATAAACATACACATTTTGACTTAAGAAAAAGTTAGACATGATTGATGAGTTTGGAATTGAAACTAATAATATATGAGGGTAAAGTATGTTTAAATCAATATAAGCAGCAGTGCCATTAGAACATTCGGTAGTCAATGATGCTTTGACTAACCAAGCCTAGATCTAGTTATTATAAAAGACAATCCGGAGATTTTAAGGCGGACTATTTTTATTTTTAATTATTATAAATTTATGATAAAAATAAATAAATAAAAAAGGACCAGGTAAACAAGGTATTTAGTAAGATGTAGCTTCTGTGAAAATGTCATAATTATAGGTTGAGCCGTCTTCGAGTTTTAGCGACAGAACGCCTCGACTCTACTAAAATATAAATATAGATTGCACAGAACCGGCACGAGTGAATAAATAGCTGAGCCGAAATAGAGAGAACAGTTAAAGCTGCGAGACTTCATAGGAATAAGGCCACAGAGAGCAGATCACCCCATTAAAAAAAACTAATGTTTAATGATTTTCTAGTTGTCCTATTGCATCATTGTGGACGTGCGACCTTCCGTAGTTTTGTAACGCATAAGTACTTTTGCAAATTAGCCATCCAATATGGCCGTCGTCAGAGAAAAATAACAATGGGAATTTTTAAACTTTGTTACTCAGTAACTTTATGAAGATTTATGATATGGGGCACACTATCTATGTAAAACCTGAACGTACATGTTAACTTATTTAAAAATTGTATCCATCTCATTTTTAGTCTTTGACAACTTTTTTTGTAAGCATTAATTTGTTGGGTTTTTGTTTTTTGTTTTGTTTTGGTTTTTTGGTTGTTTTTTTTTCGCCTAACTGTGCATACATGGCACCTTGACTACCCATGAATATGAGGGAATTTGACGAAATTTCGGTTAGGGCTTCAGACAAATTATGTTATTCGTAATGGTGCAAGGTTTTATTACGACTAAGCCTACCATGTTGAGAAATGATGCATAGCCTTATGCAAGTCCGTTGAAAAAATTCAATATTCGGAAAACAAGAATAAACATACACATTTTTACTTAAGACAAAGTGAGACATGCATTATGAGTTTGGAAGTGAATATAATACATTTATGAGGGTAACGTATGTTTAAATCAATGTAATTTACTTAATCAAAACTACAAATTAGTTCTGAACTTGTATTTGAAAGGTCACAATGGACAGTCAAACTCGTATGCATTAATGTATTTAGTAGCATTATATAAAGTTGCCTAACAACTGCTGTTGTCTGCAGGTTGCCAGGTAAAGCCCTGAAATGGTTGGGGTAAAAAAAAACAATTCTAAACGTTAAAAAGGAACAGACAACGCTTTTACCTGGGCTAATGGCATGTAGAATAATATTATTTAACTAAAAATATAAACTAGTTTTGGAGAAGGATATTACATGGCGTCAATATATAAGCGGTTTTGCAACGTCAAGTCAAGTAACATACCCCAAGGGCTGCCATTGATACATTAAAAATGTGAGTCACAAAATTAATATTCTATGCTGATTTCAATAGGATGTCACAAAGGTTTATGTTATAATCATTAGCTTACAAATGAATGATACCGCAGTTACTAATGATAAAACCGTTAGACATATGACATTCAAGCCATACAAAATAACATAGCGCTTGGAGAAATAGCCATCGTAAGAGCAATGCAAAGTCTTTTATATATTGTGGATTGTTAATTAAAATTCAAGACTTAAGGTTACACAAGTAATCGGAACCCCACTGAAAAAAAAATGATTTACAGACTTAACAAGTGTCAAAATTTGACAATTTAGTAGAACCCGATTCTCTTTTCCTTAGTATGATTTGCAGCGGAAATGATATACAGCAGCTGATAGGTGGTCCTTTGTCTGAAGTAGCCTATAATGCATGTGTCGATCGATCACTGTCAGTCCTGCATTAACATGGATAAACATGGGCCTTAAAGTTGTGTGTCTGCAGCAAGCAAAGACTGTAGGTTATGACTGGACCTTTAGGACATAGCTCTAGCGCCAATCACAGTTCTCAAAATTACAAACTTCTTAGTAATGACCACGTTGCATAAAGGCACGAGAGTGTACAGGGAAAAAGAAAAAAGGCAAACAGGCAATGGGAAATAATTTACTATGCAGCTTCCTAAAAGTACACATTTTTAGGAGGGTGAGGGGGGCCGGATCCCAAATTGAATGATAGAAAGATTTAAAAAAGAACACCTGACATTAAACAATAAATTTAAAAAGCGGCGCTTCTAGTCGCGTTAAAGAAATTCTGGTAACTTGTAAGATCAGCCTTTAAATGCAATTGTGAAGGTAGGCTCTTATACCACTCACACTCCGTGCCTGTTGCGCGTGATATAATGAAAAGCTCTCTGGCACTTAATCTACTTCTCCTCGTCTTACTAAGTCTTTTCTTTGAAACCATCTACCCTCATTTTGCATCAATAGCGCTACAGCCTTCTCAAGATTTAGTTCTACCAACCCTTTTTTTTTGCACTTCACAATAATAGAATACCGGTACCTTGCCATTTTCATTAATACTACGGAATGGTGGAATGAAATAAATCTGAAATCTTTATCCAGTAACCTAACAGACGATACTGACTTACCTCATATAACAGTATGTTAGATATATAACCATACATTTTTACTATGAATTTTCAAGACACCCTATTTTTAAAAACTGATATTTTGAAATCAAGAGGATTTACCCGTCGTCGTGAGCTAAGAATATAGAATAGACGTGAGAAAGTCGCCAAAATAAATTGATACGTCTGAAACTGGTATAAACTGTAAAATTCATGGAATGTTATTTTAGTTTACAGAATTAACCATAATTATAGGATATCTTTGTAATCTATTCTAAAATCAATAATAAGGAATTCGTGAAACGAAAAAAAATAATTATGACACTTGAATGTTTTATTTGATTTGGGATGTACTTTTGGGAGAGGTAATGTACACTTTTTGTGTATTTTTTTTACTTTTTTAAAAACTAAAAACGGCTTTTTTGCGGAACTCGACGTAAGCCTCTTATTCGTTTATGTTAAGACAAATTAAGCTTATGACAACGTTGTACTTACGATCCCTATTGTTTTCCAAGAGGTTTAATTAACCATAAAGATTACTTTCAATTTAATTAATCATAATTAGAAATATAATCGACTTCGTTAAAAAAATATTTCCGTAGATTATCTAGCTTTGGCAATCGCATGTGAGATAATAATACCCCGTTGAAAATTGTTTTGGTTTTAAACAGCTAATGATGACAATCTAAAGAAGTTAATATCTTTTAAGTCTCAACAGTCGTGGTTGAATAATTGTTGAATAAGTGTCCACTATACGTCATATTAATATTTTTGTTTCGATAACCTGTTTCTTTTTTCTGTTCATGCACATTTAAAGCTGATCAGATTTTAAAACGTCACCCATTGTTTATGTGTTATAAAGCTTTTTGTTGTTGTTGCTGTTGTTGTTGTTGTTGTTGTTGTTGTTGTTGTTGTAATGATTATTGGGGTTTTTTGTTGTTGTTTTTTTTTTTGTTTTTTTGTTGTTGTTTTTTTTGTTTGTTTTTTTTGGGGGGGGTATTTTTTTGTTTGTTAGTTTGTTGTTGTTTTTTGGGTGGGGTGTTGGTTGTTGTTAGGTTGTTTTTTTAAGAACAGTACATTGGTAGTTTTATAATATTTAATGCAAACAATTTTTCACCCATGCTTTTAGTAGCATAACGTCCAAAATTTTTTTTTTAATCAAATATTTTTTTGATGGTTTATATATATATATATATATATATATATATATATATATATACATTACATTTTTAGATAAACAGAAAAATTTCGGAAATAGTTTGGAGTAAATATTCAAAAAGTTACGCCATTTGATAATATTCCATCCATCATGAAATCGATTGTGAAAAAAAAATTTTGCTAACAAAGGCAAACGCTTTAAGCTCCAATTTGTGGTCCAAGTTGATGCTATCTTGTTTCAGCTTTTCTCTTCAAGTGTTGAGAGAGATAAAGTTTCTTATCCCACTCATTATCGATTCGAAATGCCCAGAAGAGATATTTTCTTCCTTTCTTCCCATTCAAAAAGCAGATTTTTCGACAAAGAGGGAGTGAATACGGAGAAGCTCTTGGAATCCAATTGCAGATTGATACTATCTCTCCATTGCTTGGAGCTTGAACACTCAGGTTTACAGTGGGCGAAAATCAATGTCATTTAAATTAATTCGACGTAAATTGAAATGTGATGCCTCTTGGGGCAGTAATTGTCGTTCGAGAAAACAATCGGCCTCCTTGCTCAACAAATTTTAATACGTTTGAAGAAGGGAAATGCAGGTCTTATTTTCCACTATTTTTCAACGCCAGCTTGACTTATTTGTTTTTAAAAAAGTGTAAAAAAAAGAATTTGGCTTAAATACACTGTATCTTTTTAGGCACCTAAACCCAGCTTGCAATGAGCTTAAAACTTTGTAATAGAGTTGTCTATTGATGTGTTAGAAGATTTGTGGTATATTTAGAAAATAGTGTTGCTTTCTTTAATTTGCACTTCATGACCTTTGACTTCTCAAAACATATGTTCCGCCACACTGACAGCGGCAAACTTTTAGTGTGATATGGTTTAGATGTACAACAACATGAAAATATACAAAACACTTAGAAGAAGTTGGCATTGAAATAACTACCACAATATAAAATCTACGGTAGTGGTACAATTCCTGAGAATCTGCTAAAGTCAGATTGTACAGCACTTCCAAAATCTCCCGGCGAACAGTAAGTTCAATGAGTGACTTTACACACGATTTTTTAGAGTTTTAAGGCAAAGAATGCGTGAAAGCTTAAGAACTGAAATATCAAAGGCACAATTGGGTTTTTACCAGATAAAGGAACACAGAATGATACATTCACAATGTCAATGCTGATGAAAAGATGAGTAGAAAAGAACAGCAAGATTTATACATTTGTTTCATTGATTACTTTGAAGCCTAAAAAGGTAAGACATCTAAAATTGTTTGAAATGCTTCAACAACTAGATATAATCGAAAAGACTGATGAATAATATGATACTGAGACCAAAATGCAGCTGTGAGGATAAATGGAAAATATAGCCAATTTTAACACATCAGGAAAAGAGTCAAGCAATGTTGCTACATCTTTCCAATTTATATGGCGAAATAATGCTAAGGAGTATAAGTGACAGCCCAAGACTAAAGGATAGTGAAGGAAATATAAATGATATCAGATTTGCTGAAAATATAGCTCTAATTGCTGGATTTCAACTGAATGTAAAGAAAACAAACTGTATGGTTAGTAAATAACCCTCAGTGTAAGTTGTTTAGCAAAATAAAAAAAGATAAAACTATTTGAAAGATCTAAATAAGGGTACATGTTAACATCTTATGGTAAATGTTAAATGGCATTAAGAGAATAATTGCAATAGCCAAGGATATATTAAATAGGCATACTTCTCAGAAACAGGAATATAGGATTAAGTATAGGATTAAGAAAGAAAAAACAAGGGGCTCTCAAAGCATATGTTTGGTCAACCCTTTTGTATGGTTGCGGAAGTTGTACAAAAGAACATGATGTTAGAAAGATACTTGAAGCAGCAGAAACGTTTGTTGCATTTTTTAGAAAAATACTAAGAATAAACATTGTGGAAGTATAAGAGATCAAATCAAGACGTGCTAGACGAGGCTAGAATACATAGATCATTGATAAAAACTGTGAGAAAAAGGCAAATCGATCCAAAAAAAAGTACAGAAGATTCAGCCTTAACTGGGAACATGGAAGGTAAAAGAAGCAAGGTAGATAAAGAATAACCTATTTAGATAGTGTTAACAGGTCGGTAACCAATGAACACAAGAGCACTATAGACTTTTTCAAATTTGCCGTGATCGCCTATGTCTGCTCTAGACCCGGTTCTTGATGAATAAATGAATGCTTGCTAATTTCTGTTTGACTACAAAAGTGCATATTAAATTTCAAGACATAAATAATTGTTTCGCAGCATTTTGTTTGTAGTGCAAAAAGAGACACACAATCGAACAGCACGAATGAGAAAACAATAGACAGCAAACACTAACCAACAGATGCATCAGAAGCATCTCTACATTAGGTGGTCTAAGCTTGTCCCAAACAAAGAACTGTGGAACAAAACGAAGCAAACCCCCATCGAGATGGAGATCAGGAGGTGCAAATGGGACTGGATAGGCCACACATTTAGAAAACCAGTATCTAACATCACAGAAAAGCCCAAAGTGGAACCCCCAAGGCAAACGCAAGGTTGGCAGCCCGAAACAGACTTCGCGGCGAAGCACCGATGCCGAGATAAAAGCTACTATTACTACATGGGCCGAGCTGAAGAGGACTAGCCGGAACTGAGTTCTATGCGGTCCTATCTTCTACAGGGAATCAAGAGGCTAAATCCTATTGAACAACACGAATGAGAAAATAATAACAAAATTCATACACAAACCAAATGCATGAATTATATGAATTAAATATAGGACTTAATATTGATGCTGAATAAAAAAAATATATGGTGCAATTAATGTTTAGAAACCTGTTTCTTGTCTTTTATGAATTGCACCAGAAACAATCAATATTGCAGATTCTTTTTCCTTCCTTATGCAAATGCAGAAACAATTTTAAGATTTGTTTACCCCACAACAGTTTCCGGAAAGAGAAAAGAAACTGAAGGAGGTTTATTAGAAGTCAACAAAAGATTGTAACATTCGTTTGATGAGCAAATATTTTGGAAAGCACTGCCACACAGCAGGTTCGTTAAAAAAAGGTTCCTCGGTATTTTTATTGTGAGAGGCGAACGTGATGAAAGGGACTTTAGCGGTGAATGAATGATTGAAAAAAAACACCGCCCGTAACGTCACACTGGAGGAAAGAGCGTAAAATTACTTTACAAGCTGCTTGGGTTCTTCAACAACTAAACGCTCTTTTTGTGAAGGTCATTCGAAGAAAATAGAGCAAAGTCTGAATTTTATCGAGGATTGAATTAAGATAGAAAGAAATAAAGGAAGAATGAAAGAGAGAGAGAGAGGCACACAAAGAGATAGACGGAGATTTGGGGAAAAAAAACACGATTGAAATGGAAAAGCTGAGACAGCCAGAATGAGAGAATGAGTGGCTGTAACGAAATTTTTGCGAAGATAGATGTAACTTAAACGTTAAGCTTTTTTTATCAGACAGGCAAACAGCAAATACCAACGATCCGGACAAAAGCCTCGCAAAACGTTTTGAGCAACTGGGGAAAAAAGACAAATTTACGGACAGTCCGAAATACTACCACAATATCCAATAAAACGCTATTTCTTAGAAACCCTTCTCCGCGAATGCAGTAGGAAGGCGGTGTCATCTTTCCGACTACCTTAGTCGCAGGAATCAAAAGATGTCAATAAGGCTGTGCAACTACATTCCATTGCTCTGAAAAAGGTTCAGGGAAGACAAACTACAGCCTTATCAGTTATCAGTACCAAAGCCCTTACCCAAGATAATCCAAAATCAACAAAGTATTGAGACCACCTAGCACAAGATCGTGATCAATGGAGATTGATCACCAAGCACAGATTGCTGAGGCATACCGATATGGTGACCAAGGTCCAAAAATGACTTAGTCAAGAAAGCCAAGACTCAACTAATAAAATAGTAATTATAATCATTTTATTCATTATGAATTCATGAAAAACTCTGTAAAATGATATGGGTTCAGTAATTAGATATGACTTTATAGGGCAAGGACGCAACTTCATATTCTTCATGATACAGTCTAGTAGCTGCCGCTTGGAGGCGTTAAGAAATCCACGTCCTAACGAAAAGTTATTGTTCATCCACATAAAAAAGGACTCTAAATAACCTATGTCATCATCTCAACAACATTCGCTTCGTGTTACAACTTTCGCCTGGTTATCTTCTAAAATGAGTTTAATTACTTTCTAAATAGGATTAATCAATCATTGTAAATCGGAATCCGGTGTTTTACCTCAATGGATTCTCTGTGTGGCGAGTATATGATCATAAAAGCAATCTGCCTGATTACTCACCGATTCGGATAATGTTTCAATGACGACAATATTATCATTCTCTATCTCATAAGTAATTCGATGAATCTAGTATAATCTTGTCACGAAAATTAATTTTTAAAGCCAGGAAAGCAATGACTTGCTGAGAACAAAACGAACAAATTAATAATCTCTTTTGATTTGATATGGTTTGATTACAATCTTTACAAAAACGATCCGGAGAGCAAAATGCGTCAATAAGTCTATACATATTAAATTTTAACCAAGCCTATTGCTTGAAGATTGGTATTTTTTAAAATGCTTTGTTTCTGTTTTCCTTTAATGCCTATTCCAAATTTAAAAACTAATTGTCTATGATTTCTTTTAAATTTCAAATTAAATATTTTGGGTCTTTAAAATTGACCAAATCTCTCTTAATGTTAAGTCTTTATCTCTCCTTCCCCCTGTCGTTATCTCTGTGTTTCTCTCTCCTTTTCTTGTTATCTCGCTTATTCCTCTCTCTCTCTCTCTCTCTCTCTCTCTCTCTCTCTCTCTCTCTCTCTCTCTCTCTCTCCCAAGAAGAGGGGGAGGGGTGGCTCAAGTGGGCGTTGTTCTCTAGATTCGAATGTCCGCGGTGTGAATCCCACGATCGGTCAAAAATGAATTAATTTGTCCGATTCGACCCCAATTAGTCGGTTCGGTGTCAGTTTAATGTGACCAGCTGATGACGCACAGGTCTCCCCGCCCTGTCCCGTGGGTTTCAGACGTAAAATTGTCAGATGTCAGTCTTAGGGCTCGCCCACAATATAGCCTACATACTGCTGACATGAGACGTTAAGCAACAACATAAACAAACATACTCCTCTCCCCATCCGTAAACAAAAACTGTACACGAAGACATAGGATTGATCGAAGGACGAAATGAGCACCATGCAATGAGTAATAGTTTTAATTCATGCGGTACCATGCAATGAGTAATAGTTTTAATGCATGCGGTGTTCGGCTAGTTTTATTTTCATAATACATGTAATTGGATTAATCATTGCCCCTTTACGAGTACTTCTTGCATTCATTTTGATTGGTAATTGATAGTCTTAATCGTTTTGAATACAATAGTTTCCTTTCTAATATACAATAGCCTACAATTACAAAATAAATAATTAAAAGAAAGGCTTAAAACAATTGAAAAGCGCTTGTTATTATTTTTCTAGTAATCTTTTAAATTTATTTGCCTTTCATCCCATAGAATACTTTCTCTTTCGTTTTAGTTATACAGCCTTGAATAGAGCGTGCTCACACATACCGAGCTTTTATTTTTTTTAAACCTTGACTTAAGAAAACTTACTTAGCGGCGTAAGGTTTTTACCCTTTCTGCCCTTTCACATAATGCTCTTGATTTTTTTAAAGATTTGTTTGTGATAGACAAGAAATCTATTTAATTTAATAACATATCTAATTTTTGATACGTAGAACGCTTTGACGTAATAAATTAGTGTGTGAGAGATTTTGCAAAGGCTATGTGTGACTTTGACGTAATAAATTAGTGTGTGAGAGATTTTGCAAAGGCTATGTGTCACCCAAGGGGGAATGACGGTCATTGGCTGCTTAATTTGCACCTTCTATTTAATAAACTATGAGTATGTCACCCGAGTGATAGCGCTCACTCCAGACAAAAATCCCGCATCCTATTTTGTTGCTCTGTGATGATAACCTAATATTTATAAAATAGACAAAACACCTCCTCTAATATGAAATTAAGTAACCGACTCTTGGTAGATCAAGTTTTCAGACAACGATTAAGTTAGATAATCGACAAATTATAAACTTTTTCTGTAATGTGAGATGTATTCCAACCTTTGACGTAATTACGTGATTATTATGGGTGTCAAATATTACTGTTATAGGTTCTTCAAAAGAACTTAATCAATCAACCCTGACATGATTTCGTGGCAAATGAGCGACAGGCTATACACCTATATCTGCACCGACACTGTCTATCTGTGTTTACGGTGTATT
>RQTK01000290.1:0-20015 GCA_003991915.1 Elysia chlorotica
TTCACGCAATCNNGGTGCTCGATAAAAAGGACACCATCTAAGTTTCCACCATGCCCAAGCTGTGGAAAAACAAATCACAAGAGGAGCGACTGTTTCCACAAAGATTCTGTGTGCAATCACTGCCACAAAAAGGGACATTTGCAGACCGTATGCAGGTCCAAGAAGCAGCCTAGCCCTAGCTCAGAGGGGAAGAAATATTTTAAACAGCGAAAAAGAGTAAATGAAGTCGAAATCAACGACAGCGAAGATCAGTTCACTCTCGAACTTAATTCACTTAGCTCTGACACCAGGAAAATAACACTGAGCGTCAATCTGGACTCCATTCCCTTTAAAATGGAACTGGACACAGGTTCTGCACTATCCCTAATGACACAAAGAGACTTCATGAAAATATTCAAGAAGAAACCTACTCTACTCCCCTCTGCAGTCAACCTCAAAACTTACACTGGGGAGATCATCCATCCACTGGGGAAAACTACCGTCCGCTTGACAACCCCTACTCAAAATAAACTACTGTATCTCTACATACTGCCCAAAGGAAGCAACCCCATCTTCGGCAGAGATTGGATCAACCAAGTCCAAATTAACTGGCGGAGTTTACAACAACTCAATAAAATAGACAGCCAATTCTCCACTTCCACCATTAAACAGAAATTCAAAGATTTATTTGGAGAAGGAATCGGCAAGATAAAAGACAGGGAAGCCACATTAGAGGTCATGGAAGGTTCTACTCCCAGATTCCTAAAGGCCCGACCAGTCCCCTTTGCTATCAAGCAGAAAGTAGAAAAGACGCTAGATGAACTGGAACAGCAAGATATTTTATCTAAAGTCAACTACAGCGAGTGGGCAACCCCCATCGTCCCAGTACTTAAGAAATCGGGCGATGTACGAATCTGTGGCGACTTCAAGGTAACGATAAATCCGGTACTTAAAACAGAACAGTACACTCTACCCAGACTGGATGACATGATGGCTTCACTGGAAAACGGAACTAAATTTTCTAAAATTGACCTCCGTCAAGCCTACTTCCAGTTGCCCCTGAAGGAAAGTTGTAAACATCTGACAACAATAAATACAAGCAAAGGACTCTATGTCTTCAACAGACTCGTATTTGGCATTACTTCCGCCCCAGCAATATGGCAGAAAACGATGGACCAGATACTACAAGGTTTACCTGGAGTCCTATGCAATCAAGATGACATGGTCATATCGGGAAGGACAGAGGAAGAGCACCACAAGAACTTGCTTATGGTTCTTGAAAAGCTTCAAGATTGTGGGATGAAAGCAAATTTTAACAAATGCGCTTTCTACATGGATGAAGTAGTTTTCTGTGGAATCAAGATAAGTTGCAAGGGTCTCCACAAGACAGAGGACAAAGTTAAAGCTATCCAAGATGCACCTGTCCCAAGCAAAAAATCTCAGCTCAGATCCTTCTTGGGCCTTGTCAACTACTACCACAAGTGGCTCAAAAATGTCGCTCAAATCGCAAAACCACTATACAATCTTTTGCAGAACAACACTCCATTCAATTGGTCAGAGGACTGCCAAACTGCCTTTGGTACAATAAAGTCTATGGTGGCATCAGAATTGGTTTTGACACACTACAACCCATCTCTTCCCTTAAAATTAGCAACAGATGCTTCACCATACGGCCTGGGAGCTGTCATATCCCATGTCACACAAGAGGGAGAAAGACCAATATCTTTTGATTCCCGAACCCTCTCAAAAGCTGAGCAGGGATACTCTCAACTCGACAAGGAAGCCCTAGCTATCGTATGGGCAGTGAAGAAATTCTTCTTCTATCTTTGCGGCCGTCATTTCACGCTGATAACAGACCACCAGCCGCTGAAATACATTTTCAGTCCAGATAAAGGAATACCAGCTATGTCTGCAGCCCGCCAACAACGATATGCTGTATTCCTCTCAGGTTTCAATTACTCAATTGAATACCGAAACTCAAAAGTAAATGCGAATGCGGATAGTCTGTCTAGACTACCACTACCAGTTTCGGACACTGATAGTGAGACAAACGATGATACGGACGAACTGTATTACCAAGAAGTCGTAGAGTCCATTCCTGTTAGCGCGAAGTCCATCGACAAGGAATCACGACACGATGTCACCATTGCTCGAGTGTTGAACTACGTTACCAAGGACGACTGGCCAAGTTCAATTGAACCAGAGCTACGCCCTTTTCACATCAGAAGACACAAACTTTGTGTACAACAAGAATGTTTACTCTGGGGCCATAGAGTCATTCCACCACGGAAACTCCAACAACAAATTTTGCAAACACTGCACCAAGGCCATATGGGAATTGCTAAAATGAAGGCCCTGGCGAGACGCTACTTTTGGTGGCCCGGCATTGACAAGGATATTGAGACAATGTCCAAATCTTGTAACGGATGTTCTATGTCTCAACAAGATCCTCCCGTATATTTACGCGACCATATGAGAAGAAAGAATTTTATTTATACAGCACTCTCAACCTGCAGCAGGCCACAGGATCTACATGTGTTGTATGATGTAAAATTTTATTGCATGTTGGTTGTTTGGGAAAATGTTGAATTTTGCTTTATAAATTTTGAAAATCGGTTGGAAAATAAATAGTTTATGAACATTTTAACTTTTGAAATATCGGTGTTGCATTAAAAACACAACACAGCGCTGTTTGTCGCTAATTCAAAATGATTTGTACTAAACACTACAAATCTATTTTTTTTTTACAGATAAGCAAATTTTGTACAAGAGAAAAAGTATTAAACGCATCCCTTTGATGCTGAGGCTGTACGAAGCGTTCCTCAAATTCCTTTAATTTGGTTTCAAACTGTTCAAAACTCTCAAATGTTTCGTCGATTTGAAAGCTAGCCATTTCCAATCTAGTGTTACCCTCCTGGTTGACTGATAGACTCAGACTAAGACTGAGAGAAAGGGACGGGAAAGGAGATATAAACTAGTTTTCGAGGACTGCGAGAAGTGAGTGCGACTGCGAGAACTAATGTACGAATAAAATCTCGTCTTTGCGTATGGTCATGTATGAGCAGCCACTTCGAAAAAAATAACTATTTATCTGCAAGTTATCTTCACTTAAGCAAAGCTTCCATTGTGAAAAAAAAAATTTATCAGATATTTTTTTAATTCTTTTTTTTCTTACCTAAATACCATTTATCATCTTCTTCTGAAAGTTAATTTAATTGTCTTACATGCATTTTTTTTCAAAACAAATGAAAATTGTAAGTATCCATATTTCATTTAATTTGACCGTTCATTAATCAGCCATCAGAGATTTTTACTCTGACATATTCCTAGTACATATAAAAGGTGATTACTTGGCTCTGAAAAATATTGGAACTAGTAGAGATAAAAATATATACTGTTTTTTGCAGAAATGGATATGATTTTGATAGATATGACCATTATTTTCTGGCAAAAAAAAAAAAAAAAAAAGAAATGGGTTGCTTGGGTCAGGTTCAGAATCTAGATCTTAGTAGATCTTAGTATAGACCAGGTATAGTTTGAGATCTACACTTTGCCGGCACCTTTTTTTTTGTTCCCCTAACAAACTCGACACCACTTTCCTCATTGATTCTGCTTTCCTCTTGGTCTTCAGGAGAAAACTGACGATTTAAGCGTTTCTTTTAGCAGTCTTTTTTTTTATTGTAGAGATAAAAAGGATAAAAAAGTTCTATGTTCCATGCAATAAAAAAATTTTTTTTCCTCATGTTTTTAGTTTATAAAGATATGCCATTCTGTACTATTCAAGTGTATAATGAACAAGTTTGTTATTGGGTGCCAGTAACTGCTCCAGTATTTAAGGCCATTTACAAAGGGGCTAAAGTCAGCACTATAGTATAAATGCATAATTTTATACTGAATATGTATATAAGTTAAAAGCAGATATTTTATTATATATAAAAACTCTCATTTAAGAACCATAGAAAGGTAAAACATCACAGCGCGCTGTTTGTCGCTAATTCAAAATGATTTGTACTAAACACTATATATATATAAGATTGAGTTGAACTTACTCAAATTCCGCTTGCCTACTGCGCTGCTTGCTGACTTCATGCAATACTTTGATTTCGCACTTCACATTCAGGTTGGCCAGTTCCACTGCCAACTCAGCAGCCTTCTCTGTGAGACCAGCCTGAAGGGCAGCAGCCAAGCCTTGGGCAAGTCCATCTGCTGCTGTGGGCTTCACTTCAGCATCTGCTAGCGTCATTTTTGTTGGGCTCCCATTCATTTCCTGAGGCAGAAAATAACATGGAGAGGGGGAAAAAACACCTCTTCTCCCTGGTTCAGTTTGTTGGTGAAACAAGGCAGACTGCAAAGCTTGGTTGTCAGATACTTTCAGTTTCATCACATTCACATGTCAGCACCCTCTCTGACATTTTCATACTACACCGTTGCTGTTGATATAGAGTCAAGATAGGTTTAAAAAATAAAAAGAACAACCCATCAACAATATAATAAAATATCCAAAATAATAGATTATATAATATATCGTACATTGTATAAAGAACAACCCATCAACGATGTCAATAAAATATCCAAAATAATAAATCTATATCGTACATTATAATTATTTAGATCTAGATCTGGGCCTACTAGGTCTAGATCTTGTTAGAAGTAGTAGACTCTAAATCTGGAACTATAGATCAGATATATATCTAGTTCTAAATTTAATTTAATCTAGAATCGAATTCTTATGTACGACACAATAGAATAGTAGGCCCTAGGTCTAGATTTAGACACCTCTGTTGTTCTAGTTAAGTTCGATCTAGATCTAGATATAGATATATTCTAGATTCTAGATCTAGAAAAAAATCTAGAAATCTAGCTATCTATTCCATAATAAATTCCACTTACTTGTGTACGTGAATTAGGGCCTATACTTTGATTTAACTATACCAGGCCCATTACACACAGAAGCTAACCTATATGTGGACCAACGTAAATATCTAGATGTCTAGATCTATAAATATCTACATTAGATTCTATTAATTTCTAATCTAGGTTCAGTTACAAGCTTAGATTGAACATCCGTGACTGAAGTTGAGACTCGAGAGGCAAGAGCCAAAACACTGGAGTGCGTAGATTTTATATGACAACATTGACAAATTAATAAGGAATAAGCTTATCCTCAAAAATCCTTTTGACAATAATTTGACTGAGGTTTTTAGGAATAACCTCCCTTAAGTGTTCCAACAAAGCGACAAAAATGACTTGCTTACGAGCTGCAGTACAATACATGACTGTACTTGTGGAGGCTGTATGTCGAGACAGTTGCATAGGCTAACCAATGTAATAAACACACCCAATTGCGTCTGGCTCTTTCTTTCTATCTTCCATTCTACTTCTCTTTTTTTCCTTTCTCTATCTCTCTCTTCTTATCGTTCATCTTTTATCTCTTCCATTTTCACAAAGAAGAAGAAGAAGAAGAAGAAGAAGAAAACAAAGAAGAAGAAGATGAGGATGAGAAGGAAGAGTAGGCCTACAACAACAACAACCTCACAGCAGTCTACTTGCCTTCTTTGCCTGTGTTGACACATGCACACCAATGTTGATCGACCGATGTTAATAATTTATAAGTCCTACGTTCGCATATCATAGGGCCTTTTATTATCGAATGGATGTATTTCCGTAGGTATGAGTGTATCCACGGAATTATACATTTACCTGGAAGAGGCAATGTGAAACACCACCACAATGACCACAACCAAGTCATTTGTCATCAAATATTTCTATTAATAGCACGTCTAAAACAGGGTTGCCAGTCAGAATTTTTCAAAAGCAGTATGCTTAGAGTACAGACCAAAATTCATTATTTTGGATCGAAAACCATTAGCTTCATTAAAAAAGCTTCAACCCCTACGAAAACTCATCACCACCACCACCACCACCACCACCACCATCATCACCCCCACCACCACCACCACCACCACCACCAACAACAACACAAACCTGGTACATACATGTATGTACAGTAACAACACCAACACCACCAACAAAATGTTGTGGTCAAGATCTTTACTTTTTTTGCTTCTTTAAAAATATTTCTTTCTTTATAAAAAAAAAACACCAACCCAAGTGTGAGCAGAAATCCTAGAGGTACCACCACCACCACCACCACCACCAACAACAACAACAACAACACTACATACAAAACAAAACAACACCACCACCACCAACAAAATGTTGTGGTCAAGATCTTTACTTTTTTTGCTTCTTTAAAAATATTTCTTTCTTTATAAAAAAAAAACACCAACCCAAGTGTGAGCAGAAATCCTAGAGGTACAGAGAAATGTCGCGCGCGCGCGCGCGCGCGTGTGTGTGTGTGTGTGTGTGAGGGGGGGGGGGATAATCTGCAGATTATTCGGATAGGTACTCTCAAGACCAACCTAATATAGATCAAACCCGTACGGTTAACGGTTAATTTTTTAAATCTATCATTTAATTCTGATTGCGGCTGTGAATTATAGCTCTATAAACGACTTTAACTTATATAACTTAATTGTTATCCATATATTGTGTGCTATAAATATACATAATTATTAAAATCAAATGTAAAGGAATCGTTTTGGTAGACCTATATTGGGATAAAGACAGTTATAAAGTCTTAGGCCTATGTGAAAAAGTAGAACTGCAGTCACGCTACAGAGTGATGTGCAAACTTGCAATGTATTGACAGTCAAATCTCGAATTTTAGCCACTTACTCTATATTGCGTTCCCTCTTTAGCATCCAGCTACATGTTTAACGTATCTCTAATTGTCAACTGTCTTTATTTCTCATTATGCCGCTGTGTTTGTGTGTGTGTGTGTGTGTGTGTCTCTCTCTCTCTCTCAGGTCATTTTTATTTTTAATCATATTAACTTTGCGTTTTACACAATGATATTCTGTAAACTACAAGATGTTATCCTAGATATAATTTCACAGTAGGCCCTAGACGTAGTCGTCTAGAAGCCGTAGAAGGACATGGGCAAGAGCCTTTTCGTGGCAAAGTCTAGGCATACACGTACATAACTAGGCTCAGGATGTCGTCAAGAACAACATTTCTTAAAATTTTCTTCCTTTAACACATAAGATCTAAAATCAAAATGGCTGCTACCATGAAAGATGTGAGTATCTAGGTCTTCTAAATACTGCTAAATCAGAAGTAAAATTAAAAAAAACCTATGTGGAGAAGTGATATATGTGAAGATAATAGCTGTATGATCATAAAACACCAGCTCGTGCACAACTTTTTGTAAACAATCTCCGAATCTCTAGATCTAGATTAAATTAGATTAGTCTGGACCTGCTCTTAAGTTAAGACTTAACTTGTAAAGCGATATAATTTAAAGTGATGCAGTCTGGAATATTTTTAATAAAGATTATTATTATTACTAATAAAGATTTAATAATTATATGTCCTTTTTACAAGACACAGTTCATATTGGACCATGACTTTGCTGATATGCAAGATTTTAAATTTGGTTATGAATTAATTATATAAAATGTAAAGTGAATTATTTTAAGGTAATACTAATATTACGTGAGGTTGCTCTAGAGTAATGTTTGATCACTGATAACCACAAATGCTGGTCTAATTATCGCCTTTAAAGGCGCTGAGCCTAACTTCCATCGTTCAAACTTCAATGCAACTGTCAATCATTTAACAGAGCAGAAAACGGATCTTGACTTTGTTGTACCAGATATTTTATCTACAGATTTAACATGTAGGATAGCATTTAGCAGATTCACTTCAGTAATATGCTTATACGAGTCAAAATTTGACTAAACTTACTTTTTTAGTCCAATTCATTTATCTTATTATTTTAAGCTATCAGCATATTATTCATAATGACAGATTGTATATGCAAATTATAATTTTATAGCTTAGAATTTTCTGTTTTTCCTAAGTAATATCTCTTGTTAAAAAGCCTAGCAAGGATTCTCCGAATTCCAAAAATAAGACTCTACCATGCACGCAATTTAATATCACCATAATCATCTAAAGATTGCAACAAAGATACTTTTTAAAAAATGGTTTGTTTTTGTCCTGTGAGAAAAATTTGATTTGAATAGACATTGATAAAATTGCATTTATACATGTATTGTGAGAGAGAGAGAGAGAGAGAGAGAGAGAGAGAGAGAGAGAGAGAGAGAGAGAGAGAGAGAGAGAGAGAGAGAGAGACAAATTGAGTCCAATAATGTGAGAAGTGCTTTGTGGCAGATAAATTTTGCTTATCAGCCTGTGTGTGCTAAAACTGTAATACTGTTACCTTCTTAGAATGAATAAAGTTAGTAGTTCATTATTGCTGGCTTTTGATTTCCTTCTTATTTCAAGTTGTTAGCCATTCGTTTTTTTTTCTTAAGTTGTCAATGTGACTGCGGTAAATTTTGCTTACTTATCTAGAATGGATTAGTTAAATATTTCTAGCTTTTAATATAAACTATCTAAATCTTGAGTCTAGATAGTAGATCTTTCTAGATCTAATTGCTATTCAATCTGGGTTAGAGCTAGATTTAGATATTGATTTGATAAGAAGGCATTTATTGTTTTTAAAAAATGCTCGGGTCAAATGCTCTGCACGTACATGAGATAACATGTAGATGATTTCAGAATCTCGATTAGTAGTACTATGCTGACATGACATGATCAGTCACCTAGGCTATCAAGATTGTTTACAGTTGCAACCAAGATAATCTCTTCACTTAAAAAAGATTTCCCAAACAAATTTAAAAGAGTTAATTCCCTTGAATTTTACATAAGCCAACCTCGAAAAAATCTCCTCACTTAGAAAAGAGTAAATTTTACTTTAGCTCATTTCAATACATTTAAGAGTTATTTCCCTTAAATTTTACCGAAGCTAACCTAGAATTTCTCCTCACTCACAAAAGATTTCCACAAAAAAGTGAAGAGTTCATTCCCTTGAATTTTACAACAGCTAATTGAAACTTTTTGTAAACGATATCCGAATCTCTAGATCTAAATTAGATTAGTCTGGACCTGCTCTCAACTTGTAAAGCGGTTGCGATGCAGTCTGGAATATTTTTAATCCTGATTATTATTATTAGTATTACTAATAAAGATTTACTTCTCTCAAAGAATAACTTTGGTCCAAAGCATTTGTCTGTTTTCACTTTTGTGCAATATTCGGCAGGTGTACTCCTTACCCACTGCGGTCCCGTTTCTGTTAACATGTCCAACTACCTTGCATGCCCTAGATGGCCGAAATGTAAACAGAGATGAGACCGCAGTGATAATTCAGGCTGAGTCTATACATACTATGTTATGTTTTCTTTCCAAATTTTGCTATATGCACTAGATCTATATCATTTAGTGTTTCTGTCTAAATTTAATTATGAACACTGTCTATCGCCATTGTTCTTCATAAGATGGCTTAAAATCTTTAATAATCTTTCTCTAGTCCTAGGAGTGGTCAAATTAGAAGATAGCTTAGCTTTCAGACTTAAAGAATTTGATTTGAATAAAAACACTCAGATTTAGTGTGCATCTACAGCAAAATTTTCATCAAAAACACTCCATCTAGTGCTCAAAGTAGCCAAATAGCAAAATTTGGACAGAAAAGCATTATACGAGAAAGAGGCTGAAACACTATGTGCCTATAATAGACACTATTCAAAATCCAAGGTTTAGATGTCTTTAGGCCTAATTCTGATTATAAAGTAATAAATGATTAAATCTATGACTAAGCATAATTTAAAGTCACAAAATTATGTGTCACAAAAGGAAAATTAGATCCTCTGACAATGACAAACCAACTTACCAAGTCAGCCCTTGCCCATGCTGAATGGCATAAATTTTAAGATGAACTGAATGGAGTACAACAACTGGATTAAACGGTATATATACCTTGTTAGTTTTCAGTACTTAATTAGATGCATGATACATTAAAGTCATGGATACATGTATGTGTATTACATTTTTATACCTGTAGATGGTGTTGAGCCAATCACTCCCCCACCCATCTAACTACAAGTACAACTTTTCCCTTGCCTCTTCTTTCCCAGTCACACACACATGTCATGTCTCTGCTCATAAATCATTTTTCATTGTGACCCATCCATTTTATTTTTATTCTACACTACACGATGTGATACCTAGCTTAAGGGTTATTCCTTAGGGACAACCTGGCACATCTTTGGTTGTCTAATTTTGAAATAGATTTAGAGTGTCTGGTATGCAATTCTGTAAGCTTTTCGGAACTTCTGCTTCGTCGGATCTGAGGTTGGGTATGATATTAGTTCGCTGGATCCAAGATAGTTTACTAAAGACAAAGAAGATGAAAATTCAGGAATTTTTATCTGTTTGTTGAATGTAGCGTGTTAAGTCTGAGTTCTTCGTATTCGAAGGCTACTGTACCATAAAGGAATTTCATGATAAAAATTTTGTTTATATGGTTCTAGAAGTTTCAAGGTTGTATCTCAATAATTTTTTTGTCATTTTTATAAAACATGATAAAAAGAAAAAAAAATCAATCCTTATTAATCTTTCAGAGTGATACCCAAGTGACCTTTGAGGATCAACAAAAAATCAACCGGTTTGCAAGAACCAATGCAAGGCTTATGGATCTTAAGGAGGAGCTGACATCAAAAGAGGTATCCTATGACTTTCAGTGCATTTGACAAAGTTTGTTGCAAGTACAACAATTACAATAACTATAATAAATGAACTTTACTGTTTGCACACATTCTTCTTGTTTGTGATACTTAAATTAAAGTCCACTGTTTGTTGGGCAACAATTTGGGCTTTTATGCTCTTTTATCCTCTTTAATCCCTAGTTGTTTTTTTTTGCCACAAAGTTTGTCTTCTTTGGCAGTAGGTGAATATATTTTTAAGATTCATTTACCTGCAATCTCTTATAGCTGTTATTATCCCAAGAAATCATGGTTTTATGCCATAAATTTGGTGTTCATATTATTATGGAGGACATCTTTCTTTTTTTTTTTTTTTGTTCTCTTGTCCGACCAAGTGATCCTAATCATTATTTGTTTTATCTTCTTTTGATTTTAGATTAACATACAATTTTCTTTGGGATATTTTTAATAATGATAATGTTAATTAACTTAACAAAATTCAAAGCGCTGTACAATAAAAAATAAAAAATTGACTTTTTCTCCTTTTTAAAATACTTATCTTGTTTTTAACTTTCCAATTAAAAATAATACTTTTAAGGCAAAAAAGAAAATCAATAAATAATGTATGCTGTACAGCATTGTGTTGATTGCTAAGTAGACCTAAAACCAAGCCACTTCAATTTTGGTGCTCATTTAAATGGTTATAGATATTATTTACATTAGTCCCAAAGTTTTATCCTCTAGCACCACCCTCTCACTAAACGTATAGGATAATTTCAATTAAGATAGTACCTATGTATGTAACTGACTATTCTGGCAAATGGTAAAATAAACAGAATCAAGAACAAAATACATGACATGAGTGGAAGATAGATCTAGATAGTCTGTCACTTTGCGTCAGAACACTGGGTCTGAACTAGACATTGTTGCCCTTGAAAACCACATAGTGAAATGATGAGGGCACATTTATCCTCTTTAAGTCTTATTTTGGGAATAACGAAAACTCTTGCTATAAAGAGAGATATTTAGAAAAAAAAAAGAAATCTCTTCTAACAAGTTTTACTGGAATTTTACATTAAATTTCTGGTCCCTTTAATATCAACTTATCAAGTACGCACTCTATTGATTACATAAGAATTATTCTTGAAAAGAAAATAATGTGATTTAAAAACATTTTTTTAAAAACCAGAAACAACTGGAAAATCTGACAGATGCAGAGGATGAGTTGATGATGGCAGAGGGAGAAGACCAGCATGTTCCATATCCTTTTATCAAAATGCTTGATTGAACAAGATTGGTTTAGCTTTTTCTTTCTTGGTTTCATCATTTTCGCATCTGTTAAATTTGTACTTTCTCTCAGTTAAACACTTCCAAGTTTCCTATAGAGAATCCTCCACAGTATTGGCTCTCAAGACAAATGTCTGACAATTTTGAAAGTGTCAAGGTTGATCAGTTTCTATTGCATGCTGCTTCTAATCATTTTGAAAGTGCCGGTATAATCATAATGTGGCCGACTGGGTTACTTCAAGGCGAGTTTCTTCAAGGCACATCAAAGTTCTCCGTCAGCCTTCTGCAGCCGTGCATTGACGTACAGAAACTGGAAAAACAATTTTAAAAAAGCTAACCGGAAAAGGTACAAACATTGCTGAGCATGCGTTATTCACCAATCTTGATCCAAGACTTCAGTAGGATTTTTTATGTATGATTCAAATTGCAACTAGCAGATTTCACAAAATGACCCAGAAATATCCTGATTTTGGATAGGGGAAAAAGTTCAGCAATACAATTACATTGTACATCAAATTAAAGATCTTTTTTTTTTTCTTTTCATTAAATATTATACATATTAAAGGTCTTTAAATGCTGGATCTTTCACTGTACTCAATTTTAGCTACAAAATTTTACCTTTAGTAAAATTTGGAGAGAACTGATGTCCCCTGTCGAATTTAGCGAGAAACACACCTCCTCGTAATGTAATTTCTTCTTAAAGTCTTTGTCTTCAGTGCAAAACACTGAAAAACAAAACAAAACCCACTTTTCTAAGCCATTCAATATACAAACAAAACCAAAAGAATTTATCAACACTTTATCTCAAATGCAACTTGAAAGTTAGCACCACCTCCGCGTAGGCCTAAATATTTTGTGAAATCCGCCAACTGCGTAAAGATCTAGTGGGATTAGTCTTAACTAGTGCAGTTGGAGGAGTATCTAGATCTAAGGACTTTGTGTAGACCCAGACTACACTTCTTAAGATATTGATTAGAAATAGAATCTCGAAATAAAGTTTGGTCCTTGGTGGACTTTGAGAGTTTTGTTAATCGTGTTGGCCCACTGGACATTAAAAAAATTGATGAAGGAGTGAAAGTTGGTATTGGTTAGACAAGAAAGACGAGCTCTAAAATATCTGTTGGAGTGGGGACAGAGCCATGGCGCAGCTGTAGCTTGAGTAGTGTTGCAGTGGACTCGGACCTTGCGTGCTGCTCATTTGGTCTTCGCTGCTGTTCATACATCTTTGCTCTCTTGGTTACTGCTTTGCGCCAAGCTGGTCGGTTTTGAGCGTGTCTTTGAACCTCTTCTTCTGACCGCCGTGAGAACGAGCTTCTGACTTTAACTCACCATACAGGATGTACTTTGGGAGACGCTCATCTGACATCCTGGACACATGGCCAACCCAGCGGAGCTGTGTCTGTCATAGGAGGCTGAAGACGCTAGGCATTCCTGACTGTTTGAGGATCATTGTCAGTGTCGGGGACCTTGTTCTGCCAACTGCCTCTAAGCAGCTTGTGGAGGCAGCAGAGGTGGAAACGATTGAGTTTCTTTGTATGTCTTTGATAGACAGTTCAGGTCTCACTGGCGTACAGCAGTATGGGGAGGACAACTCTATAGACTATGATTTTGGTTGTCTGGCTCACACTTTCACATTCCCACACTGAGCACTGGCTTTTGCGATGCAGCCGTCAATCTCGTCATCAATGTGAAAATTTAGAGATATGTGAAACTGTCCACTGCTGCCAGCTTCACATCGTTCACTGTCACTGTTGGTTCTGTGTAGGGTTTGCCTTGAGCAGGTTGATACATGACTTCAATCTTCTTGGTACTGATGGTTAGGCCAAAGTTGACACAGGCAGTGAGAAAGAGGTTCATGCTGTGCTGCATGTCTGATCCGTTGCCGACATTCAGGGCACAGTCATCATTGTGAAAAGCAAACACATAGAGATCATGGAGAACATTGAAGAAACTTGATCTCGTTTCTGTGGCAGAATGTAAAAGCAGCATGTAAAAAAATTATCAATGGTAGCCTTTGGACATTTAAAGTGCGCCTTGACTTGTCCTATCTACTCTAAAAAAGTAAAACATCCTTTATTGCTAATAAAACAATATTTTCAAAGGGTCATTTGGTTTACACAAATATTTTCTTCTGTATTGAGCTAGATTGAATGTTATAAGGTGTGAGCCAAAATTTAACTGATAGCTATCATCACAAAATGTTGATTACTTTGGAATGTATGAAAAAATAATATTGAAACTTTTCCAGGATTTGCGAAATCATGAATAATTACGGTTGATGTGTTAATAGCTGATTTTAAGTGTAACAGTAACATTCTGTGGTTATCTCTGTTAGTTTCAAAACAAAGTTCACTTTTTTCAGTCAGTTTAATATAAACATTTGGGTTGTAACCAAGAGGTATATCTTTATATTAGCAGATTCCACTGTGTAGAGCAAGTTTTCCCAACCTGTTAAAGTCCTTAACAAAATGTGCACATACCAGATTGGAGAAGTCCTGGTGGAGATGACTGCCGAGGAAGCCCAGGCAGCACTTGAGGTGGCCAAGGGGACCTGTCAAGGTGAAATTGATGCTCTCAAGGTTCAAGCAGATGGCTACAAGCAGACCCTGAGTGACCTCAAGACTCAACTCTATGCCAAGTTTGGCACCAACATCAACCTAGATTTGGACGATGAGAGCTGATAATTCATAAACCTAGATTATCATATATATGCATATATATTATACTCATAGTAATCTCTTGTGTGATTGTTGGCCAAATTTGACATAAGCTACACTTTTTTTTCCTTTTACAAGTTTTTTGTTTTGTTTTGTTTTCTTTTTTTTAGTTTTTAAAACATTGTGTCATGAAATATTTTCTCTTTGCATGACAAAAACATGCCACCGCAGCTGTAAGCCTCTGCTAACACTCCTTCAAAACAATTAAGTCTCATTTATAAGGAAGGAGGATGAATAGTTTGGTTTCTTTTTTAAATTTAACCATCGAGACTGACAGTGTTGTAAATTCCATTTTTTAAGTATCATTTCGTTGCACATTCATTGTTATGTGTTAGAAATTTCATTTAATTGAAATATTTTAGTCAGAGTTATCAAGTCCATTCATAACATTTTTTTATCAAAATCTAACAGCTTCATTTTTCACAAATAACAAAATATTTTTATAGATTTTACACTTTCAAAACTTCTTCAGTTTTTATAGAATCAAGCATCTATATCAGTATATGTCACCAGCCTCAGATCAGTTGTAGAAAAAAAAATGTTTACAATAAATTAATCCGCTTCAAATATTTTATGACTGAAATGAAAAAAAAAAAAACACTGTGATTTGCTTAGTTGCTTTAAGTGAAGGATTAAATTTTAAGCATAACTATTAGTACTTTTCGGCTTATCTTGCTTGAAACTTATAAATACAAGTTTCAATCTTATGGTTTACGTTATTTGGTGTGTTCAATTTCACGATCTAATGTTACTTATTTTGTTTGTTTGTTGTTTGTATTACACATCGTCTGTGACATCTCTTTTGTAGTTACCAATTAGAGAAGTATATAATAACTGCATGTTTATCATTCTAGATACATTTAAAGAACTTTGAAAATCGAAAATAACATACAAGTGATGAAAACTTACTCCTCTAAGATGTATAAATACAAGTCTGTTTTGTATATCAGAAATGGCAGTCTATGTATTCTGATATTTTGAAAATTCTCAAAGAATTCTCGTAATGTTCAATCAAATCATAGAGAATTGAATGTAGAAACAGCACACTTAACTTGTATAATATGTAAAGGTATGCATGTGTAGACGTAACTGTAAGACAGAATGTTACTTACAAATATGTGTGTGATGCACAGTGCTTAATCGATGTTATGTTGAAAAAAAAAAAGAAAGAGAAAAATAATGCACTGTGCATTATACACATATTTGTAAGTGACATTCTGTCTTACAGTTACATCTACACATGTATACCTTTACATATAAAAGTTAAGTATGCTGTTTTTACATTCAAAGAAAAATAGAAACAAATACTTTCCTCTTTCCTATTTATTATACTATTTGTTTCTATTTTTCTTTTATTGCAAAAAAAATAAAATAAAATAAACTCATGCAGATCAGAGGTTCAGAAAGAAAGAAATTCATATTTAGATCCGATGTTCTACTTTACATTACTTCTAAATTTAATCCTACATACAGGGTGGTAATGCTATATAAACATATAATTCTTGCTGTAGAGTTTGTGAACAATTGAAAGACAAAAATAACAATGATAAAAAAATAATAACAATAATAGCAATAATAATAATAATTATAATAATAAAAGGAGACGAATTGCAGCTCTAATAATTACAAAACAAAAAATATAATAATAATAATAATAATAATAATAATAATAATAATAATAATAATAAAAGGAGACGAATTGCAGCTCTAAGAATTACAAAACGAAAATATATTACTTTAATTACAAATAGATGAACCATACCACTAGACTGACTGTATGTTTCCTCATTACACTAGAGAACCACAACAGGTTAAAATATGCATATGGGTGGTGCATTATCTTTTTTTCTGCAGAAAAATAAAGTTGACAGATTGAAGTAACCCAGGCTGCTTTTATTAGTTCAATCGGTAGTGCTCTTATTCTTAGTAAAACTTTTAAAAGGTTCGTATGTCAACCAGTGCCGTTCTCAAAGCTTCACCACCTTGATCCATAGTTAAGTTTGTTTAACGCCCAACTTCAGCACTATATTGGCTATATTGTGGATGGGCGCCAAGAAAGACGTCTGACAATTTTCTGTGTGCTGCCACACAAGCGACAGTGTGGGGATACCGTGACTCATGTCTCAGCTGGTCACATAATGATTGGCCCCCTGTACCCCCTTAGGCGGCCCCTGGATCCCGGCCGGATTGCCAGAGTCTGGCTTTGACATCTCTCAGGTTGGCAGCTATGTGATTCGTCGAGAAAGATGTGGGCCTAAAAATAATAAAAAGTTATGATTTTTATCATTAGGAGCTCCTTATCAGTAATATAACAATGACAAACGACCGACCATGTCACAATGTTACCTGGCTTTATTATTTCGGCACTATTATGTGAATTTAAAAAATCAACAAACAAACATGTACATGCATATTGAATTTAAGGGAGGCCGAGGTCTGCAAGCGATTAAATTAAAGCGTCTTACTCTTTTTTTCCTGTAATTTACAAAAACTAAATTTTATTATAATGGGGCTAGGCCATAGCCGTCTAGATCCTTATATAAAAGGAAATGGCTATGCCCAAAATTGATATGGCAAAGGCTCTTTATATGGGAGAATAAAAATTCTACAAAAGGCTGCACATTATAGCCATTACTGTGCTGACGTGCCGTAAAAAAAACAACAATAAGTGTCGTAAGCTACATCGACATTGTACAAGTACTTACGACCCGGTGTCCATAGCTACCGCGACGTTGCACTTACTGCCCCGTAGTCTCACACAGTGACAGTCTTTTGGAATGGTTGCAGCGCCTAAAATACGATGAAACCAGCCAACCATTCGTGGCTTATGTGTTTTGTGAAAGTTAAGCAACAGCGACACATTCCTTATTCCCATGCTAGTCTTTTTTTTTTAACAAAATAATATTGAAAAAATAGAGGAAAGAAACGATTTGATAACATTTTCCTTCTTTACTTAAATGCAAAACCTTTCGACTGGGAAGAAAGTTCTAGCTAGAGGTATATGTTTTGAAAAAATTCGAACAAAGATCAGTCAACAAAATGAAATATGTTTGATCATAAAGCTTTGCACCTACTCCCTTTTTTTTTTTTACCACTAAGCTTAACAGAATTGTAAGTAGACGATGAAGATTTCTTAGATTTGCATAAAATAGGCCTACATTCTTGTTCGTAGATCAAACACCTCGTCCCCAAGTAGTTTTACTCTCCAAATTACCAGTGTCAACCTAAAATGCTGCGGTCACACGTTTTCGTTAAACAATACTCTACTAATGCGTGGTGTAATAATATAAGCTGTTACATTGCCTTTCGAAGATAATGGACCAGGCGACGTGCAAATTCAATAACCGGAAAGAAAAATATATCGCAAAGCTTGAACAAACAATTTACCTTAGCACTGTGACAGGCGGGGAAATTATTTCGTAAACGCGAGTGTATGTAAGTACCTCATCACAAGAACTTCAGGACTAAATCTTGTTCTTATGCGCCGAAAGTTCACGACTTACTGATTGAAATGCAGCATAAAAACAAAACAAAACTAATCACATAAAAAAAAACCAAACAACTATGAGTGGACGGTTTGTTTAATATTAGAGCGCGCGGATTTTAGCCAGGAGGTCAGGGGTTAAATCTCTGATCAGCTTGCCTTGCTCCATATTGATAGGCTGAGTCGTACAGTAAGCCCTAATGTAATGTGATAGGCTGGGACATAAGTTCGGAATCCCTCCCCTCCTTCCATCCCTCTATTTCTCTCTCTGACAGCACGTTAAAATTGTCTGACCCTATGTTGTGGACCCGTGAATTATCTTTTTTGAAAACCTAGACACGTTAACCCAGGAGATATCTTCTCTCTGGCAAAGAAGCTCGATTTTGGCGATTTTCTCCTGAAGGGAAATTGATTGTCTTCGATACCTTTTTCACGCCCGCCTCTTCCCCCCTCCCTCTCTCTCTCTCTCTCTCTCTCTTTCTCTCTCTTCCCCCCCTCCCTCCCCCTCCTGTTCTCTCCCTCTCTCTCTCTCTCTCTCACTCTCTGTCTCCCTCTCTGTCTCTCTCTCTCTCCCCATTAACGTCCTGTCTCTCAGTCTGTGTGTCTCTTTCTCTTTCTTTCTCTCTCTCCATCGATGTTCTCTGTCTCTCCCTCTCTCCTCTCTCTCTCTCTCTCTCTCTCTCTCTCTCTGTCTCTCTCTCTCTCTCCATCTCTCCCCATCAACGTTCTCTGTCTCTCAGTCTGTATTTGTCTCTTTCTCTTTCTTTCTCTCTCTCCATCGATGTTCTCTGTCTCTCCCTCTCTCCTCTCTCTCTCTCTCTCTCTCTCTCTGTGTCTCTCTCTCTCTCTCCATCTCTCCCCATCAACGTTCTCTGTCTCTCAGTCTGTATTTGTCTCTTTCTCTTTCTTTCTCTCTCTCCATCTATGTTCTGTCTCTCCTTTCTCTCTCTCTCTCTCTCTCTCTCTCTCTCTCTTTCTCTCTCTCTCTCTCTCTATCTATGTTTTCTGTGTCTCATCATCCCATAGAATATTATCCAGCGTACCCTTCCTTCGCTTGAATCGACCTTCTGACTGTAGCGTGCCAGCAGAATAATACAAAATAATGAGCGTAAAAATACACACAGTGTATACACGTCTAGATTCAAGGATAAACCAAATCTAGGCAAGCAAATTTAGTATTGAACAGAACATCTATTTTAAATTCTAGCTCACTTGCCTGGTAGGCATATAGAAGAACTAAATGCCAAGTATCACAGGACTTTGCACGAAATTCTCATGGCAATCGAATGATGATTACTTAGTAAGAGAGCGGTTATGTCTAATTCACACATTGATCATTTTAGCATCTGCGCCGAGTGAGTGCATCACGAGTCAGTGAGACTGCGAAAAATGCTTTGAACAGCTAACCCAGCTTCAGTGAATCACAAAATAATGAGCAGGACTACACGTTGCAGCTCGCTTCGGAAAGGGGCAGTCGGCTAGCTGCGAATTTGAAAAAGAAAAGACAAATAATTTAAATAATATAAATGTAAATTGAACACATTTTTCAAAACGGACCGATCACCTAATCCATGCTGGAACAAGCTCGCTTCTTCAATCCAATGCTTTATAATGCTGCTTTGAAAATATTTGAACATTGAAAAAAAAATTAAAAACAAAAATCCACGCCATTTATCAATTGTGTTTGCCATTTAACGGCCAACAAAGTTACATTATTTTAGTTTATAAACTTTGTAACTGGACGCTCTTATCTTCCTCACATAATATTGTTTTACTCATTTAAAAAAATCTGTTAAAATTATAGACACATCTATAAGATACTTAGGCCTAATAATAAACTTATATAGTTAAATCTTTTCCATAATAATAATAATAATAATAATAATAATAATAATAATAATAATAATAATAATAATAATAATAATAATAATAATAATAATA
>RQTK01000290.1:56542-74042 GCA_003991915.1 Elysia chlorotica
AGAGAGAGAGAGAGAGAGAGAGAGAGAGAGAGAGAGAGAGAGAGAGAGAGATGAGATAGAAAGAGAGAGAGAGAGAGAGAGAGAGAGAGAGAGAGAGAGAGAAAGAGAGAGAGAGAGAGAGAGAGAGAGAGAGAGAGAGAGAGAGAGAGAGAGAGAGAGAGAGAGAAAGGTGAATTAAATCTTAAAAACAAACACAAAAACAAAAAGTCCTCTCAATCAATTTAAAACAGAACAGTTTTCTCAAATTTATTTTGATTTACTTTTTAATATGAAAATAAATTCCAAACACAGGCAAACGTTTTAAGTCCATAACAGTAAAATGTCACATACACTTCGCTAAGTTTAACCGTCATATTACAAATCTTGATAAACTTAAACATGTACTTCATTACACGCCTCCCGCTATATTGAGGAGTGACCACGAGACTGGCGTCTGACAGTTTTATGTGCTACCTCACGAGACTGGGCGGGGATACCACGACTCCTTAAACTGACACTGACCCAACCAGTAGGGCTCGAACCACGGACCTTTTGCGTCGAATGCCAATTTTAGACTTAGAGTAGCCATATAAGAGGTAGGCTAAGATTAAGAGACTCAGACTGGACAATGGACAATGAATTAATTGAAATGTTGGCTAGCCTACCAACAGCGAATTTTTTTTAAAGAGCTAACCCATTGCCTCGTCTCGTCAAATCTTGCGAAACCCACAATAGTCTGTGTGATTTGGTAAGGGGGGATGCGAATAACGGAACTGTGTTATTCTCATCCCGGGATGCGGATAATCACTGCGTTTAACAAAATGTATTTCTGTTCACTTTTTTATCAAGTAAAGGACATATCTGGGATGCATAGTCTGCGATCCCGTCTCAGTCGGTCACATTATACTGACACCGACCCAACCAGTTACAGGGGATGAAATCGGACAAATAAATCTGCCGATCGTAGGATTTAAACATCGCACCTCCCGATCTACAGACCAACGCTCTTGCGCACAACATGACTTTGTGTGCGGCGTCATGTGAGGAGTTTCAAGCGGTAAATTATGAATGCTAGTGCCAGTACTTCAAAATGTGCGTAGTAAGCCTTGACAGTTTAAATTAAACCATCAAAATGTGTTTGTAAACTTCTTTGAATGTTAAATTAATCAAACTGATGATATAAGATGTGATCTAGTGTATAAGGCTGCTTCTTTCGAGTAACTAACACTGTTTAATAAATCAAACTGATGATATGAGATTAGTGTATTATGCTCTAGATGTTATATCCAAATCTGTGCGCCCGACTATTGTTTTTTCCGTAATCTTGTTGGAATTTTAGGAATTACTATAATAAATATATCATATTAATTAATGTATACCCTATTTTAGAAGCTGAACATGTATTGTGGAGATTTCTAGTCGACTTAAAAGCTCACAATTATTTTGATATAATTACTAGGAGCTTTATACGTGTTTAAAGGGTATTTGACGCTCATTGTGATACTCTAAATAGCGTTCTCGCGTTGTTTTTAAGGGAACATTACTATTTAGAGCGAAACTAAGGCAAACAAAAGTTCTCAATAGATCAGAGAGGCAGTTACGGTGCTGCCGCTCATACAAAGACTATATTTTTTAATATTCATTACGATTAAATTACTATTGTTAACACACGTTTTTTACTTACTTGCAGACTGGCTCATTATCCTGAATGACACACTGACCATCATTCTCACACTGTGGGTCCGAAGCCACGCACTTGTCGATGCACTGAACACCATTGGTTGAATCGATGGAACAGACGTCCGACGGGTCGCAGATATCTTCAACCAGGCATAGATCTGCCGTCATGTTACCAAGCTTCTCCGCTACACATCATTGAGAAAGAAAAAACATGAATGTGAAAGGCAGTAAAAGAAACTTCTAACAATCATTGCACTAAAAAGTGTAGATTATGTTTAATGACAAGACGTTCATACTTTATAAATAAGAAGCTTACATATAGGCCGTTGTGGTGTGTAAAAAATATATTGCTGCTACTGCTGGTGCTTCAGCTACTGCTGCTGCTGCTGCTGCTACTACTACTGCTGCTGCTACTACTACTACTACTACTACTACTACTACTACTACTACTACTGTTACTTCTCCTGTTGCTGCTTCTGCTTCTACTACTACTACTACTACTACTACTACTACTACTACTACTACTACTACTACTACTACTACATCTTTACTAGTTTTCAAAACAATTTTTTGAATATATCATAATTTTGTATACGACTTAAAATGTTGATTAAGATTTTTTTTTATGGAAACACCATCAATATTTTTGAATGAATCCTTATTCCATATGACTGAGAGCACTTCAATATAGTCTTCAACATGCACTGCGTGAACAATGATTCACTTTGTAATAGGGCATTGGACATTGAGATAGCTTTGACAGAAAAAGCTTACATATAGGCCGTTGTGTTGTGTAAATAATATATTAATCTATAATATTCTCCTTACCAAAAGCCGAGAAATAGTCTCCCAATGTGGCTGTGTTGATGTTTGTTATATTTTTAAGCGCATCCAACGCCTTGACTTTAATATCTTGGGTTATATCATCCGTGTTTAGCACTGTGTCATTCTGAACAAGATCGAAGAACACCGTGTAGTCTACGATGACACTTCCTTCTCTGTGGAGTGTGAAGGTAAGACGAGTGCCAAATGCATTTACTAAAAGTACATATAATTATTTAGTATTACTTACCAAATGTTATGTTTAAATCATTCTGCTATCAACACTATTTCTAGATGTATAGTCTTAAACTCAAGGCTTTTAACTAAAAGGAAGCAAAGTCCCAAAATCTAAACAAAAAGTGGCAACAAAAGTCAATGTTAGTTGTGTCTTTAAATTATGCATTTTTCTGCAGTTAGTACCGTTTATATTGTAGAGTAAGTAACTTACTTACTTACTGCCCTTTTTGCCGTTGGCAATTAGGGCAGTAATAGAGTAAGTAAGCGAGGAAATAAATTCTCTATATGTATAGTTCGTTTCTACCAACTGCTTTAGAATTGTTTTAAAATTAAACAAATATCCCCATACTTTTTCACTAACTTAACTATTCGGTGACTTGGTCCTCTATTTCAGTAGCCAACTCTGAGCCCAAAAACTACAAAGGCGAGGCGAGAATCGCAAAGTTCTATCTATCCCCTTTATTTATACAGTTTGCATTACGTTAAAACATTTTTATTCTAAAGGTGCGAAAAATCAGGCATTTATGTTTAACGCAATGATGGGACTTTTATCACCATCAATGGTATGACTTCGTTATATATGACACGTAATAGAACAGTGTTTTTATGGGGGAGGGGTTGTTGTTCTGTTTCGTTTGTTTTTCTTTGCTTCGATTTTGTTTCCATTTGCTTTGCTTTTTGTGTATTTGTTTGTTTGGTATTGTTGTTGCTGTTGTTGTAGTTGTTGTTGTTACTGTTGTTGTTGTTGTTTTGTATATTGTTGTTATGGTTTTTGCTTTGTGAATTATATTTTGTTATCTTTATTTTTTTTGCTGTGTTTTTTTTTGTTTTGTTTCTGTTAGCTGGTTGTTGTGTTGCTTTTTAAATCGTAGAATAAAATTGAAGTTCAAAGAAATATACAATTTTACTTACCTGAAAGAATTTACCAGCACTTTATCGAAATTCGGAAAGTTCTCGTAAACTTTTTGCAACTGAAAACAACAAAAATAAAGCGGTCTTTAAAAGCTGGATTTTACAAAACGTACACAAAGAAAATTACTTACGACAAACAAATAAGAAGCAACTTTAACTATTTCTCTTTCTATCTTTGTAATCCCTAAAACCAATGTTTTACGCTGCAGAATGTATATTTTGATCTAGATCCATGTTTGAAAACGAGAAAACAAACCAAATATTTAGAGTGAGGTCCTATAAAAACTAGGTATCTCTTTGTTAAAATATTTGTGGTTTCTTTAGGTATGAACTCTACAATGTTTCTAGTTTTAGTAGTCTACACTGTCTTCAAATTCACCCGCGATCCTTTCCACATATTTCCACGGTTATTTACTAGTATATTTAATTATATATCGTTTTAAATACGAACCTTGCTTTCATAAAGTGTCTGGGACTTTTTGAATTTCTCTGTTCGCTGATCCTTGAGATCTTTGTCAAAAACCTCTTCGATTTTAATCTCTGAGCTGACTTTCACGGTGATTTCCTCTGGAAGAAAAAAATGATGGTAATTGATTTATTATGTGAGGCTCATTTACACGCAGGGTTAGTTTAGAAGACAGAAAAGCAACTGGAGAGATGAATGTAACGAGCGAAGGAGACGGAGAGAGAGAGAGAGAGAGAGAGAGAGAGAAAGAGAGAGGAAATGGAAAGAGAGGGAGTGAGAGAGAGAGAGAGGGGGGGAGACAGAGGGAGTGAGAGAGGGAGAGGGGGTAGACAGGGAGAAAAAGATCTGGAATTACGAAAATACGAAGACTAAATCGTTTAGCAATCCAAGTTGCTAGAGTAAAAAACAAAAACAAAACTAGATCTATCCGTGTAAGGTCAGATCTAACTGTCTAACTGTAAAGGCGTATCCTTGAGAAGGGAGTGAGAATAAAATTGTGGATGGGTTTTCACTATTCTCAACACCGGGGATGAGAATAACTAAACTTGGTTATTCGCACGCGGGGGTGGGGGTGGGGGGGTTAATAATCACATCGTTTGAAGATGAAATACAGACAGAGAGAGAGAAATAGGGAGTGAGTGTGTGTGTGTAGCCACAGGATTGGACGCGCCTTAGTAACGCTGTACACACACGGTTGCTACAGACAAAATAAAATGGCGGCCAAAATATCGCGAGGGGCCGTGTGTTGTGACATCACCCTATGGGATTTGTGCATCTGCGTATTATATAATCTGTGGATCCAACAGACTACCGCTGGTGGCTGGGGTGGGGCTGTGGCAGGACTGGGGATACTTTATGATACCCTCTTGTATTCTTCTATTTCTTTTCGAAATCAGACCAAGGCTAGAAAATACAAGGGGTTTCCTACGGAAGCCACAGCCCTAGCCCAGCCACCAGCGTCAGTCTGGCTCTGGCCTTTAGCTTAGAAGACACTGAAAATGTACTTTTATTGTGATGTTAGTCTCGATTCTCAATTTAGGATACGAAAAATACACGAGAAAGAGTGAGGGAGAGTGAAAGAGAGAGAGAGAGAGAGAGAGAGAGAGAGAGAGAGAGAGATGTGGATTCAGTAAGCGATATGCAACAGGTTGATGAGGGATAGGAAAATGGACTGATCGGGACAGTTGAGTTCATTTCGTTGTTACCAGCAAGTCACGGGACCCAGACTAACGTCTTGGAATTGTACGTGCTGCCACACAGGCACAGTGTGGGGAAATCTGGACCCCTGTATCAGCCGATCACATTATATTGACACCACTGCGACACAGCCAGTAGGGGTCCATCGGAAAAAAAAGTTTTGACATAACGTGGGTTTCGCACCAGGACCAAAGCTTTACCACTTACGCCAGTTCGACCTTCCACCATTTACCACCATTTAGAATTTAAAGTTTGTTTTCAAGCATGTTTCTGTTTCTTTAAGCAGTGGCGATGTAATAGAAAGCATGATTTACTTGTAATTATGTACGTAACTTTTTAAAACTACATTTTAAGTAAAAAATGACAAAAACGATTAATGTTTAATAACAACACTTTTACTACGTGATTGAGTCGAAAATATAGAAGAGAAAGAGGAAAATAATTTACATTTGTTATTTTAGTTTCGTTTAATTTTTTTTTTTTTTGGTACAATGATAACTATAGAAGCACTTGAATCATGGGTTCTGTCATTCTCAGAATTGTCCAAAGTTTCCTTAATCTTTTCAATCGATTCTTCAGTGGTCCCTTTGGTGATTTCTCCACGTGTGGCATTCGGGATGTTAGTTGATCTTTCCGTACAATTCCGACACGTTTCATTAGGGAGGTTGGTGGTGGCATGGTTAGTAATACTACTGGAAGCTATGTTAGGATCTGCACTTGTGACATTAAGTGAGCCACTAGAAGTTGCGCACTGGTGATAATAGGTGAGTCACTAGATATATCATTAGCTTAGAATGCAACTGTCATATGTCCATCCAATGTG
This sequence comes from Elysia chlorotica, assembly GCA_003991915.1. Lineage (NCBI taxonomy): Eukaryota > Metazoa > Mollusca > Gastropoda > Plakobranchidae > Elysia > Elysia chlorotica. Next base: position 62,659 of record RQTK01000290.1, read on the forward strand.
ACAATGATATTAGATGTAATTTTGGATTTACGACAATTGAAAACTACTTTTTCCATACCTTCATAGGACATATGAGAAATTCACCCAGTCGGTGGCCCTTTTATGAACCGATCAAGTTACCACATTTATATCGATAAAAGTCAACCGTTAACATCATCTTTTTCGATAAGCACTCTAATTTTAAGAGATGTGGACATACGACAACTGCATTCTGAGGTAACGATTTTGTCACTTCCATTTGGTGAGACTCCGGAGGTATTGTTTGCATTCTCCACCTTCGGCGTTTAGTGGGTCATTCAAGTTACCATTAGGTTTTATTTTTTTTTCTATTTAGCTCTTCAGTTCCGTTTGTATTTTCACTGTTTACGTCCACAAGTCCAATACTGATACGGGGCGCAAATAATGCGCTAACAGTTAGAACTAGTACGCCATAGTCGCCTCAAGACTTGATTCGTGAATTTTTACTGTCTTCGGTCTGTGCTTGTTGGAATATTCTGTTCAGAGAGAGAAGTTTTAATTATTAATAAATGATGTCAATAAAGCTCCTTTTTAAAATTTATGCGACATGTACATGTATATGTAAAACCGTCGTTAAACCTAAGAGGTTAAAGAGAATACTAAATAAATTTAACGCATTAGATTTACCTTAAGCGAGATGGGGAACACCAGGTGGTTATTTCGGTTGTATAATGTCCTTTCTCATTTCGGAAAGACTACAAATCTTTAGTTTTTTAAAACTGTTATAGGACATTTCACAACTGAGGTTATGAATAGGGATTCGAACCAAGAATCTCCCGTTTGTTAGTAAGAGCATTAACCGACTGAGGTAGCGATTCTTCCTAATTTCAAACTATTTGCCTAAAGCGCTTTTTAACACTCCCCTGACAAGTCATTATTAAGCAAACTCAGTTTAAAAATATAGTGCGGCATTTCAAAAACGTCCAGTCCATCTAACATAATAATGGATGAGATAATTATTTTGCATTTCAGAAATTTCTACTCTATCTAATAATTGTAATAATGAATACTAAATTATTTTATTATTTAGGAAATGGCCACTCTATTTATAGTAAGGGATATTTTTATTTGTATTTAATAAATGGCCACTCTATCTGACAAACGTATCGATAAGAATTAAGATATTTTGTAACCTGTTTTCAGTTGTATCTCTGGAGATAAGAAACTGTGTGTAGAGAATATTTCAAACAGACACAAATTTAATATTCGGTCTTGTCTTTAAGCGTGATAAAAAAGCATATATCTGGTTAAAATTTTATTATTATTTTTGTTGTTGTTGTTGTTGTTGTTGTTGTTTTTGTTTGTTGTTTTTTATATATATTCCTAAGACGAGTTTCGTAGAAAGTGGTGCATACCGAATCGATTATGTGTGCTTTATAACGATGTTTCTGACATAATAATTGCAATTATTCTACACACGTTGTTGGTTTTATATCTCGGACAGTACCTTCAAAAGTGTTCTCTGCTTCTAGACATTTTTCAAATAACTTTGCGACATTTTTTTTAAATCTCAGTGCTCAAAATAATTATGACCATGACTATGTCAATATCTGGTTTTCAAACCCCATTTTAAAAACCATAAAAATTAAGTGTCTCCTTAATAAAGGTTGTTTCGGTTGTATAATGTCCTTTCTAATTTCTAAAAGACTGCAAATCTTTAGTTGTTTTTTTGTAATTGAGGTGATACATTACACAATTGAGGTTATGTATAGGGGTTCGAACCAGGAATCTTACACTTGTTAGTAAGAGCATTAACCCACTAGAGATAGCGATGTTTCCTACTCTTGTATTTTGCCTAAAACGCTCGTCTAACACATCCATGGCAAGTCATTATTATTCAAACTCAGTCAAAAAAATATAGTGCAGCATTTCAAAAACTTCCACTCTATCTAACATAATAATGGATAAAATATTTTGCATTTAAAAAATCTCTACTCTATCTTATATAATAATGAATATTATAAATTGCATTTAAGAAATGGCCACCTTATCTTATATAATAACGGAAACTTTGCATTTAAGAAAAAGGCCACCCAATTTAACATGTTTATTGATAAGAATTAAAATTATTTTGTAACCTCTACCCGGTTGTTAAAAAAACTATTTCTGGAGTTAAGAAACTGTGTGTAGAGAACATTTCAAACCGAAACAGGATTTGGACCTAATACTCTAGCAGTTTCGACACAATTATAAAATTCCGACCAAAATATTATTTAAAAAAACGGAGCCTGATCAAATAGCTCAATCCGGTTAAAATGCTTTTGTTGTTGTTGTTGTTGTTGTTGTTGTTGTTGTTGTTGTTGTTGTTGTTGTTTTATTGTTTTTTGTTTTTATACATATTCCTGAGACAAATTTATTAAAAACTGGTGCATACCGAATCGATTTTGTGTGCTTTAGAACGATGTTTCTGACATAAAAATTACAATTATTCTAGACACGTTGTTGGTTTTAGATCTCGCACAGTATCTTCAAAAGTGTTCTTTGCTTCTTGGCATTTTTCAAATAACGTTGCGACATTTTTTTCAATCCCAGTGCTCAAAATATTTATGACCATGACTATGTCAATATCTGGTTTTCAAACCCCATTGTAAAAACCATAAAAGTTAATTGTCTCCTTAATACAAAAACTTGAAGCTTAAATAGAACAATTAAAAGGCCTTCAGTATGTGCATTTTTGTACTTTCCAAGAAAGTGGTAATGTTTTTTTTAGGCAATGATATAAGTGGGTTTTCTTATCTTTCCATTTTGTGACCCACTTTTAATTTACCAGTTGCCCAGCAGTTTTCATAAAGTGTTTCTAAGAACCAGCACCAGATTATGAAAATAGGTTTTCTTTCCGATCTTTTATTACCAGAAATTAATTTAAATACAAACTTGGATGTGTCAACGATACAAAAACTCCAGATGGTACAGTTTAATAAGCAGACGAAAAAAAAAGTTTTAAATGTAAATAGTATTATTTCCTTTTTAATGTTATAACTCCTACTTTTCATTTGAAGCAGTTTTAAATTTTTATCGTGATACGTTAAACAAAAAAACAATCTTATTGAACATTTTCAATGTATACAGAATAATGTATCACAAAAGTATGGAAAATCAAAGGACACTTACCTGATAGAAGTGCTGCACTGCCAAGTGATCGTTATCGCCGCACTGTGGTTACGGTCTGAGTTCAACCCAGAGTAAGGACGAAACAAAAATTCTAGATCTAGCTCTTCTTATTAGAGTGCATGATGAACAACGGTTAGATAATGGTCCACTCACATAAAAAAAGCTAACGAATTGCAGAAAAAGTTAAAACGGTTCTCGCAAAGATGACAAAAGTTCCTGGTTTTATGCCTAGATTTCTTTCCATCTTGTGCTCTTTTAAGATAGACGTCGTCTTCAAACGAGGATGTTCTAAAAAAAATTTTTTTGTATAACAGAATTGAATATAAAATTGCAGTTTTTTGTTTCAATGCACTTCAAACATCAGAACCTCTTTATTTAAAGGAATTACTATGTCCCTATGCACCTATAAGAGACTTACGGTCCCAAAATTCCAAACTCTTACAGGTACCAAGATCTAGCCTTAAGAGTTATGGTGACAGAGCTTTCAGTGTTGCAGGCCCATGTGTTTGGAATTATTTGCCTTTTTCACTGAGGTCTGCAGGCAATGTTGCAATTTTCAAAAAACACCTCAAGACATACCTATTTAAAAATTATCTTGATAAGTAATGCAATGTCAAATTTTGCTTTTGGATATGGAGTGTCTGTGTGTGCAGTGTGTTTGTATGGGTGTGGGTGTGTCTGATGTACAATTAGTATGGACGAATGAAAGTATTATTTTTATTATTATGACAAAAACTTTTATTCATGCCTGTTCTTAGGTAATCTCTTTTCCTCTCTTTTTGCACCTCAATCTTCATCTAGTTTTCTGTTTTCCTTCCCATACTCATTGTGTCTACCTCTTTTTCTCTATTCACCCCGCTCATTCCCTCACTTTAGTTTTCTCCTTTTTATCCCATTTCTTACATGTTCAGCAGATGCCCAATGGGTGGTTTCAACCTAAGAGAGCGAACCCATTCCCGCAAAAATAAATAAATAAATAAACAAATAGCTGCCATTGTTATCATGGTAGACAGTAGTGTTCTAAAACCTTAACTATAAAAACTATTTCAGTATTGGCGATAAGTAACAAGGTAAGAGTTTGACATTAATGTATTGTTTTGTGTCAAGTAACCACGCATTTCTAATGGGTTTTTTTTACAATGCGCGCAGGCTTATCGCATTAGTAAAAGGTCTATTGCTCCTACAAGTATATTTAACCCACTTCTCCATTACGGAGACTAAAACTCTCAAAATGGAAATGAAGGCAAATATGCGCCTTGGATCAAGTATCTGTTGACAGGCCTGCAAAAATATCTGTCAGCTTACCACTGATAACCCAAAAGTAAATTCCGTATTCTTTAAGAGCTTTCTAAGCGCCATTGAACAGATTCTTTCATTCTATGACAGGTCCTTGTTTTAGACAAACTTGTCATAACTATTATCTCTCTCTATGTGTCTCTCTATCTCTCCATCTTTAGCTAACGCCCTGTGCCTCTCTCTGTCTGTCGCTGACTCTCTCTGTCTGTGTCTCTCTTCTCTCTTTATCTCTCATTCTCTGTGTAAGCAACTCTCTCTCTCTTTTTGTCTGTCTGCTTCACTCCCTCTCTCTCCCCCCCTCTCTCTCTCTCTCTCTCTCCCTCTCTCTCTTTCTCTCTCTCTCCTCTCCTTTTCTCTCCCCTCTCTCTCTCACTCTCTCTTTGTCTCTCCATTGTCTCTCACTCTCTCCTGTCTCTCTTTCTCTCTCTCTCGCTCTCTCTCTCTTTGTCTCTCTTTGTCACTCTCACTCTCTTTCTCTATCTCTCTCCCTTTGTCTCTCTTTGTATCTCACTCTCTCTCCCCTGTCCCTCCCTTTTCACTAAAGGATTTACAGGTCTAAATAATTATGACGCCGAGTTTTCTAAACCCAGAGTGGTGATTCGAAATATAGAAAACTGTATCTATCCACCGGGTGAAATTAGGATTAATCCACCACCTACAAACCGATCATGTTTGAACCTATGCTTTTCATTATTCAACTATGTTCTTACTTAGTCCGTCGGTTTGGGAGCGCCATATGATAGCTCAGTCGGTAGTGCCCTGAACTCACAAGCAAGAGGTCCCAGGTTCGAATCTAACTAGAAGCCCCCGCCACCGTATAGCAATTTACGGGGAAACTATTAATTTTGACATAACACTGGCCGTTTATACAATAAACCATTAGTTTTAGCCAAACCCTCGGAAGAAGATTACCAATTATTCTTGCGATATCAAGCCTAGGTTATGATTAACAAGGTTTCTTTATTAGCTGCTTGTTCTTAGTGTTCATCGCCAACTACTAGGATATATCGCGGGTGGGTCCTAATACTAAAGTCTGACAATTTTACGTGCTGGCACACAGACATAGCGTGAATACCAGGAATTCTGACTCAACCAGTCACATTGTTGCACCTTGGTCTAACCTTTCTATTATGTGTGTGTGTGTGTGTGTGTGTGTGTGTGTTGCGTGTGTTGTGTTTTTTTTTCTTCAAATAAACAGACCGAGGACATACGAGGTGGCCTAAGCATAGTTCAGTCAGACCCCAACTAGCTTGGAAAGAAGAAACCAGTGTCAAAACAGGCATACTATGCAGCAAACAAACATGCGCATTAATTGATCTTCGCACCCGGACCTTAAGATAAAGTTTCAACCCCTGAATTTCACAGTGCGGGTCTTATCAGAAAATCATCAAGGGCATTTTGCATCACGACTTGTTTTTTTTTCCAGTTTGCAATGGGATGCAGTTGTAACCCTTTTAGAGAAAATTTTTATAAAGACGTTTAATCTTAAAACAGTTTGGTGTGTGCGGATTTTTTTGGAGTGTTTTTTTTTATTTTGTTTATCTTTTATTTTCACATGAATCGGCAGCAACTAAACTATTTGGTGGTACTGTTCCCTAAACTCCCTTTTCCTTATTTTAACAATAAAAAAATGTCCACATGAATCGGCAGCAACAAAACTATATGGTGGATGAGGTTTGGTCAGTGTCTTTAAATAGGTTTACTGTTCCCTAAACTCACTTACCCCCGCCCCCTACCCATTTTTCCCTATTTTAATACTTTATTTAAACAAAAAAGGTTTGCTTCAAGCTTACCGGAATGTATTATTGATTGGTAAACAACGCAGATAAAAATATATGGCACTGAAAAGTTGCGCTACAGGAAGATAAGAAATATTATTTGCTTTTTTAAGAGCTTAATGTAGAGTCCCTTACGAATGATTATCTCGTTTATTGGTGGGTGTGCTTATTGGAACCTCTACATGTCCAACGTCGGAAACAAGATTGTTTTTCTGACGGGTTCTAGGACTAACGTCTAACACATTAACGTATGTTGTGCTGCCAATCTGATACAGGGCGGAAATCCAAAACTTGTCACAGTCGCTCATATTGTACTGACACCGCCGACCCAGTAAAGAGAGAGACAGGGAGGGAGAGAGAGAAAGAGAGAGAGAGAAAGAGAGGGAGAGAGAATCAGGCAGACACAGAGAGAGAGAGACAGAGAGAGATTAGGAGGGGGTGAGAGGCAGTGAAATATAAAGAGAGACAAATTCATCGAGAGTATAACCGGGATTTGAACGTTATGATTTTAGGAATAGAAATCGCAAACTGATCTCCCTTCCCACCTCCCCCCATATCCAATTTCAGAACAATAATTAAAGTATGAAAATTATAAACGATAAAGGAGACACCAACTTAAACTACGAGACAATAAACTCAACAAGTGTATTAAACATATAATTTTTAAAAAAACAAGAAACAGTTTACAAAGGTCAGATATGGGGTAGCAAAATTAAACATGGATATAACAGATCATTGGTTATGGGGGCGCAACTTGCATCTACTCTGGTCGTACTTGTGAGTTCGATGTGGTTGTTCATGTTACATCAGCATCTCCACCGCTTTGTCTCTCTCTCTCTCTCTCTCTCTCTCTCTCTCTCTCTCTCTCTCTCTCTTTCCCTATCTCTGACTCTCTCTCTCTGTCTCGCTGTCTTTCTGTCTTTCTATCTCTCTCACTGTCTCTCTGTCTCTCTCTGTCTCTGTCTCTCTCTATCTCTATCTCTCTCTTTTCCCGAAAAGTAACATATTTAATAGAGGGTGTGCAAGTTACATCAGCCTCTCCACCCTTTGTCTTAAGAACTGGTGACTAAAGATGGGATGGTACATATGCCTTTCTCTTTCTGTCTCTCTCATGCACTCTGTCTCTCGCTCTCACTGTCTCTTCTACACAACAGGCCCATACAAGTGGGTAGATAAAACCCCATCTAAGCTATCATGGCCACAATTCTAGTGTTATCAGACTATCACACTATCAGACTATCAGATTAGTAATACACGTAGCAGTAGTAGCAGTAATAATAGTAGTAGTAATTGTGGTAGTAGTAGTAGTAGTAGTAGTAGTAGTAGTAGTAGTAGTAGTAGTAGTAGTAGTAGTAGTAGTAGTAGTAGTAGTAGTAGTAGTAGTAGTAGTAGTAGTAGTAGTAGTAGTAGTAGTAGTAGTAGTAGTAGTAGTAGTAGTAGTAGTAGTAGTAGTAGTAGTAGTAGTAGTAGTAGTAGTAGTAGTAATAGCATCAGTTTCTTTGGCTCTAAATTTAGTTTGTCAATCCGAGAGCTTAGCCTGTCTCCTGCACCCTGAACTGTATCATATCCACCTTCAAGTTTTGTGCACGGGTCCTGAAGGATTATAATGCTATCAGACTATCACACAAGGAGTGTCTCAAGGAGTGGAGATTCCAAGACCCGCCACCTCTCCAAACGCTATATCCGGCATGTGTAATATTTCGTAGGCCTAATACATGTACACAATAAGGTGTGTGTCTACTGTCTAATATGCAGAGGCCAGTTAGCCTCTGATAACCATCAACCTGAAGATTCCCATTGATCCTACTTGGTCCTGTCTTTTCCCTGAATGGCGTACTTGGCGGTTTTGGGGCCGTCTGTTATCACCCAACCTCCCTTTTTTCTTGTAAAACAAGATACGCTATAAATGTATGGTGTTCATGTACAGGATAACACAGGCTTTGCGGGGCACACGATGGAAATGGGTGACATAATCACGCCCCTCAGACATGGGGTTTTCCATTGGATCATTGCCTCAGTAAGTCTAGGATAAAGCGCCCATTGCCTCAGTAAGGCTAGGATAGAGCATTGGGTTTTCCTATCCCTCATTGCCTCAGTAAGTCTTGGATAGACCATTGGTTTTTCCTATCCCCCATCGCCTCAGTAAGTCTAGGATAGAGCATTGGGTATTCCAATCACTCGTTGCCCCAGTAATTCTAGGATAGAGCATTGGGTTTTCCGATCACTCATTGCCCCAGAAAGTCTAGTATAGACCATTGGGTTTTCCTATCCCTCATTGCCTTAGTAAGTCTAGGATATAGCATTGGGTTTTCCGATCGCTCATTGCCTCAGTAAGTCTGGGATAGAGCATTGGGTTTTCCGATCGCTCATTGCCTCAGTAAGTCTAGGATAGAGCATTGGGTATTCCTATCCCTCATTGCCTCAGTAAGGCTAGGATAAAGCGCCCTTTGCCTCAGTAAGTCTAGGATATAGCTATTGGACGCCGGTGCAGATTCGCTTAAATATCGTCTTCGTTTTTGCCGAGACCCCTATTATCGCCAAACTTCTAAAGAAGGGTGGAAGACACTTGGTTATCATGTGAGTCACTGTTTATCATGCAGGGTACGAATTCCATGCGCGGCTGTCAATGACTTCTACACATTGTGACTGCAGGTTTTTATCTTTATCAGGGCTGTTGCCTCTATCTCTCTTGCGTCAAATCAAGCTAGAAAGGCGGCCAAACATTCTTGGTTGATTACAACCATCTGACAGATTACTGAGAAATGGAATTCTTCACGTGCTCCTATTTTTTCTCAGAGTTTGCTCTTCAAGATAGCCAACTGTGGTGTCAATATCTTTATTTGAAGTAACAAGTATCAAATGAATGAGATATGAACAGAGCGCTAACTGCAGTTGTTTCGAACTTTTAGCTTAATTAGTTACACGCGCGCGCGCGCGCGCGTGTGTTTGTGTGTGTGTGTGTTATGTGTTAACCTCTTAGATTGAACTGTATGCTACCCACAATACAATTACAGAGATACATACATGGTGTATTTTATTTTCTGCACACAAAAACTTACAAATCATTATAAATGCAAACAAAAGAAAACTCGCAATTATTCCTTTTCAGAGGTCAGGTAGAGCGGGAAAAAAAGAGAGAGAGAGACAGAGAGACACAATACAATTACAGAGATACATACATGGTGTATTTTATTTTCTGCATTACTTAGCCTTCGGATATGAAAAAAGCACACACAAACTTACAAAATCATTATAAGTGCAAACAAAAGATTACTTATAATTATGCCTTTTCAGAAGTCGGGTAAAGCGGGATAAAGAGAGAGAGAGAGAGAGAGAGAGAGAGAGAGAGAAGAGATAGACAGAGAGAGAGAGATAGAGAGGTGGGAGAAATATAAAGAAATAGATTTATGCAGACAGGCAGACAAGCAGGGGCTTTTTTAACTTCAGAATTTTTTTTTAAACGCTCGTATAATATTTCGAGAAAAATGTTCACTTAACAAACTGGCTTTACTTGAAATAACAAACAAAATGTCGGTTAAACGAAAAGGTTTATATCTCATTAAAAGAATTACTTTGTATTCATGCACTATGTTTTATTTTCACCATTTCAGGAAAGAATGGGGAGAAGTGGGCATACGTTACCAAGTATAAACATATTGTTGGAATGGTTGAGATTGATCTAACGCGGAGATCTCCTTACGAATAGGCGAAGTCACCGAATATTTATGATCGAAGTGAACAGATTTTAGCGTAATAAGTGTAACAGTGATGTATCTCTCATAAATCATTACGAAAGGTTTTAAAGGTCTAGTAAATCAAAAAGACAGGGATAGTATAAAAAATTGTCATGATCAGGAGGAAAAAAATATAATGATAATGAGCTAAGGATTTTTTAATGATGACGATGATGAATATGATGATAATGATGATGATGATGATGATGATGATGATGATGATGATGATGATGATGATGATGATGATGATGATGATGATGATGATGATGATGATGATGATGATGATGATGATGATGATGATGATGATGATGATGATGATGACGACGACGACGATAACGACGACGACAATTATTATTAAAAATTAACATAATAAAATTAATGTCGAGTTGGAACATCCATCACGGCCAACATTGTTAGGGTTAAAAGAAGAATTATAATTTTCTTTTATGATGATACTATCTCACGTTACTTTCACCATGTTAATCAAGGGGGTCATAGACTATACCAAACACTGAGAGCGAAATCAAAAACAAAATCTTACCTTTCGGTTTTATAATAGTACCACTATCAACATTTCCACCTGTACTCTCTGTACTCGCGGGAGGCTCTGTGGGGGTCTCGCTACTTTCGTGCTCAATGTGTGTAGCATTCTCAGCAGTTTCTACTGGAGTAGTGTCAGTAAAGACATCTGTAGGTTGTCCCACAGTAGTTGGTGCATCAGTAGTTGGGGCATCAGTAGTTGGTGCATCAGTAGTTGGTGCATCAGTAGTTGGGGCATCAGTAGTTGGGGCATCAGTAGTTGGGGCATCAGTAGTTGGGGCATCAGTAGTTGGTGCCACAGTAGTTGGCGCCACAGTAGTTGGGGCATCAGTAGTTGGGGCATCAGTAGTTGGGGCATCAGTAGTTGGGGCATCAGTAGTTGGGGCATCAGTAGTTGGGGCCACAGTAGTTGGTGCCTCAGTAGTTGGGGCATCAGTAGTTGGAGCCACAGTAGTTGGTGCCTCAGTAGTTGGGGCATCAGTAGTTGGTGCATCAGTAGTTGGGGCCTCAGTAGTTGTGGCATCAGTAGTTGGTGCATCAGTAGTTGGGGCATCAGTAGTTGGGGCATCAGTAGTTGGGGCATCGGTAGTTGGGGCATCAGTAGTTGGTGCATCAGTAGTTGGGGCATCAGTAGTTGGTGCATCAGTAGTTGGTGCCACAGTAGTTGGTGCATCAGTAGTTGGGGCATCAGTAGTTGGTGCATCAGTAGTTGGTGCATCAGTAGTTGGGGCATCAGTAGTTGGTGCCACAGTAGTTGGTGCATCAGTAGTTGGTGCATCAGTAGTTGGTACATCAGTAGTTGGTGCCACAGTAGTTGGTGCATCAGTAGTTGGTGCCTCAGTAGTTGGTGCCACCGTAGTTGGGGCATCAGTAGTTGTTGCATCAGTAGTTGGGGCATCAGTAGTTG
>RQTK01000290.1:91482-134341 GCA_003991915.1 Elysia chlorotica
TGCTACTACTACTACTACTACTACTACTACTACTACTACTACTGGTTTTACAACTACTTGTATTATTATTTTGATTATTGTACTTTTTCTTTATTATTATTATTATTATTATATGTATTATGTCTTAGTATTACTATTATTAATACAACCATTATCATCATAACAGTTTTCTTATCCTTAGCAACAGCATCAATACAAATACAATCAATACCATTAAAACTTCTTATCTTTAAATATTTCATTGGACATTTTTGTAAATCTGACTAGGTAGTCAATGTATTTTGATGTGGGGTTTTTTCCAAGTTGGGGGTTTGCCGTAGCGTGTGTGTTGAGAGACTAACTTTGAAATCGATTAAAATGAAAACTATTTTAAATTTTTTTTTATCAATAGTAAATTTGCTCCAGTTTTGAAAGTCTACAAATACAATAGCTGGCCTGGACTATTGGTCACTGATGCAATGCTGCATGACAGTACGTTGATAAGGATATATTGCAAGATATAATTAAATTGACTTTGTTGTCTTACATGATAAATGCAATCAGAAAAACAAGAATAACAAAACACACAACAAACTCAGGATTTAACATAATGTTCCAGAAACATGGAACAAAAGAAGGTTTGTTTTTAACACACACACACACACACACAACAAAAAACATACATATACATTAAGAAAGAAAGTCGCAATGTATCAGGAGATAAAAACGTTTTTAATTATGTACAAATCCAACAACATGACAATAGGGTGAACTGAGGTTTCAAAGGAAAATCAAATCGAAGGATGCACACTCTTGGCTAGTACTTGTAGTTTATACACGAGCATCCACATTCTTACACAGTCCATCCATGCTTACGACATATGCCCATTTCACACACTAACACACACTTACACACATACACACTTGCTGTTCATGCAGGTATTGAATGAAACGACCAGTCTTGCTGGCCTGGCGGCTGTGTGACCACACTGTTTAGGGAAAAGTTCATCATGTAATTTGTCAGACATTATCTATGGGAGGCGCTGCATGTTGAAATAACTGACTAGTAAACGTGTAGACGTGAAGACACACATGTCCATCAACTGAAAGACGAATTGCAAGAAACAGTGTCAAAGCAAAACAAAATTAAAAAAAAACATTGACTCTGCACCTAGCAGTGTTCTTTGCAGCTTGTTCCTAATCATCTTTTCGAGGTGCAAGATATTTATAAAATATCAGACCCACCATAATCCTTTAACATCTTTAGATAAACTGCAGTTTGTCAAAACCATCATCATCATCATCATTTGGTGTATCACTGGCTCATCAGAGAGCTCTGAATTTCCTTGAGTTTTTAGAGAGAGAAAGCTATTTCTATGCTTCCCTTATTAAGTTAAAATCCTCTACGTTCTACACACTCAGTTCAATGCAATGTCAATACACATAAACAAAAATGAAAGAAAAAAAATTGGTTTAACTATGCTTGTTTGGGCATGGATTGCAAAGTTTTGAGAGAATATTTTTTTCAGGGATTCCAAATACATGTATCACTGACATAGATAATGTACTGTCAAAGAGTAAAACCCCACATTTCTCATGCGCAATCATTCCGAGGTGCAGCCATTAGCAATATGGACACGGTTGATGGTTTGAAGGCAGAATAAAAATAGGTTTCCAGTAACTAACTCAGGAGCATAAAAAAACATTTGCACAGAGAATGATCCTCAAACATTGCCTAGTTCATTGTGATCGATGAAAACTGCATTATATTACACGACTGTTTCAAATCCCACAATCATTAGAAGGAAATACACTAACATTGGTAAACTTGAAACTGCATTATATTAAACTCCCTATACAGCTTGGCACACAAAGGACTCTCCTTACTTAAGTTCCCCAGGACTGACATTGCCAACTATCTAGTAATAATAAAACTACTTTTGAAAATTTACATCAATTTGGATAAAGGGGTCCAGAAAAAGGGAAAGAAAATTTAGCAAGAGCAAAATAATACACTTCTTTCGCAATACAACCTCATCATGTTTTTGGTGGGACCCTTAGTATCTCACAATCCAGTATCTTCAGTCTTAGAATTAAATGACCGCTTTGAATACATTACACAAGATAAAAGCTCTAAGGTTTATGATTTTGTAACGATCAGAGGTAAGCCTGTGCACTATGTGTATTATTGAAGGTGATTTATTCCTCTGAAGTTTTGTTATTACCTTATCATTCTTCGGGTCATTGACAAAATCTTTGGATCCACATAAAACACTCAGTCACATACTGCCATACAACCTCGTTTTGACGTTTCTCTCCTTGTCCTTTTGTAACACATACATATATATATACCTCTTTGAATGACAGTAAATCATAGCCATCCAGCATCATACCTTTCTCATTAAACACCAAGTACAAGAGGAAAAAAACAGAATTTTAAAAAACATGCTTAATGTTGTATTTATAGTTCCCATTCCAAGCACACTTACATATCCATAGGGCAGTCTTCGCAGAGTACTGGTGGAGGGCATGGTAGCAGCAGCAACAAATGTCATCTCAAAATTGTTTGAAAAATAAAAACCAACCAAAGCTACAAAGTGAAGAAGTTGCAGAGCCCCACCCACACTTAAATTCGTGATGCACTAAAACTAAAGAGTCATGAAAACCAGAGCTATCTCGACTGACTTTTCCTACAGAAAGTCATCACCTCATTTGTATTTAAGTCTCTCATTTTTAAAATAGTTAAAGATTTTACAAATGAGATAGGACATACTGCAACTGGGGTGAGAAAGTGTTATGGGCAGGGCTGCTTTCATGTTTCGGGTTCATTTAATGTTTATGTCTACATCAAAAGGGAGAGAGAGGGGGGGGGGAACGGGAAGAAACTTTCCAGAGAGATGTTCTCCCTATGAATTTTTTTCAAATGTGAAGTTGGCTACATTTTTTCGGAGGAGAGATGCAGTTGAGCAAATCCGTCAATTTATATAAAAAAGTATCGAGAAAAGGGAAAAGAGTCGTCAGCTGTTGCTGCAGCTGCTGCTGTGCCACCAGTACATTCTACATACTACATACATACATACATACATACATACATGCATGCATACATTCATACAGATTTAACTATTTATATTTATAATGTGAGGCATCAAAAGGGCGGGGAGAAAAGCACCCACAAAATGGTGAGATGTGGTAGTGGAAGAAGTGGTAGTGATAATCGTGGTGGTGGTGGTGGTGGTGGTGGTAGTAATAGTAATATTAGTAATTAATAATAGTCAAAGTAAAGTAATAATGTCTTATTGATAGGAATAGTTAATATAATGTAATAATTATCAGTAATAAATAATTAGTAATAGTAATAATAGGAGTAGGATAGTTAGTGATAAGGTTACAAGTATCTTATAAGTATTAAGTAAGCAAGAAAGAAAGAAAAAAAAAGAATTCAATTCAATTATTTTGAAGAGCAAACCAGCAATTCATCGCTTTGACCAAGCTGAAGCCAAGCCAAAATGCCATTAGAATTATATTGACAGACATGGATTCAATGTAAAATAACAAAAACAGCACAAGAGTTGACAGTAATTGCATGATAACCAACATCACACTGAAGAAGATATAAAAAGCATGGTGGACCAACAGGGAATATTATCTTTCTACCAAATGCTCCGTATCCCTTGCACTCCGGCAATAGGCCAAAATCTAGGCATCCTAACTAAATTTAAGATACAGTATCTGCTCTCAGTCCACAATAATCGACCCGGGATTAACACAGCTTTTACCTGCCTGCCTTCTATAATTATCAATATCACGGTAGAACATTATTATTCTAAAATCATGAAACTACCCTGAAGCTGTTCACCGAGGCTATGAGGACAAATGGTTTTAGAGATTTTTTAAGTCAAATGTTACTCAATAATGAATGCAGTTTGCTCGTAAAGGAAACAAAATAATTCATTTATTACTAGGGGAATAATTGGGTTGGCAAATTTGCAGTCTTAACGTACAGAAACGCATAATTATGCAAACTTCACAACTGAAATTAGGCCTATAAGTTTTTTTGTTTTTTTTTGTAAGACTGCAGAAATGTGTAGAATGCAATGTATATATATAAACATACACACACTGAGACATACATACATGCATACATTATCTATACATAAATACACACTGATTGAAATTTAGTATTCTCATTGTAGATTCACATTCCTTGACAAAGGCTTAACAGACGAACATCTGTCGGCGATGGGGCTGGCGCAGTCCAAGGAGCATGGCAATATGTCATCGTGTTATCAAACGAGGCAACGTTCTAGTTTGAAAACATATGATGTTCATATTCCATATAAATATATATAACTTATATATAATTATATATAATATCACAGTTGAGGGATATTTTTTCAAAGTCAAAATAAACAAAAGGGAAACTAAATCACAAAATTCAAAGAGTGGAAAATCGATTAAATGTATATATGATGTGAGCAACACTGCAAAACTAACATAATGCTGAGATTTTAAAACAATTTTAAAAGCAATATTATATAGCGTGGCGAAAAAGACCCCAAGCCTTGTATTTAAAACTAAAATACAATGGGAATTTTTCTATGAAAATTTAAATAAATGTATTTCTCCTTTGGTTTGTACGTACTCCTTAACTAAGCGCTTTGACTACATGTTTAATCATCATGTAATAAATAATTTCAAACAGACATCTAAAATTTTCCTCTAAATATCATGACCTTCTCAAAAGTCTGTATTTTTGTGTTGCTCCACAATAAATAAAAGGTAAAATAGAGTGGAAAAAAAATTTAATCAGTTTTCAAACAATTGAAAAAACTACTTCAGTACGCTACTAGCGTTTTTCCTTGGCCACACACAGCTTCATATCTCCCTCACATCAAAAGCAGCAACAGCTTGTAAACACAATGTCAGCCCAGAACTGCTTTGATCCGTCTCCAATTAAATTGAGAGGGACAGCAATCAAACCAGCTCTTCACCTTAGACATGTGCATAGTAATATATACCCTGCCATCATGCACATTTCATAGCAAGCAATGCATCGATTAAAAAAAAATATTTTTTATTAAGATAAAATGCTAGTTTTCTAAGACTGCAAAACTTTTTATATCTTTGTCCGCTCCTAAGTTTTGAATTTTGAAATAGAAAAAGAAAATTTGGAAAAAAGAAAAAGAAAAATGGTGTCATTACATTAGCATTGCCGACAAACTACTGTGACTCCCTAGAATTTATAATGTTAGTAAATGAACACAGGACACTGAAGATGGTGTACACATTATTGGATGATGATGACAATGGCAAGAAGTTTCCTTCCACCCTGTTTGACTTAGCTCCGTACAGAATGCAAACTACTTTAGTATTTAAGCTGACCAGACAGCATTTTTTAACAAGCACAGTGTGAATGGATTGATGGGTAAATTATTGATAGATGGGTTTCCCTTGTGTTTTTAACTATAATACAAGGCTGCCTAACTTCCATATAAAGCTCATAGATTGAATTGATTTTCTAACACCTTTTTACCTAAAACTGTACTACATTTTGATACCTGGTTGGGTTGGTAGCTTTAATATTCAAGGCCGCCAACTTTAAACCCACAAAATTGTATTGATTTTTAACACTTTTGTTTGCCTAGAACTGAACTACACTTTGATATCTGGTGGGGCTGGCAGTTCTTAGTGTTAATGACAACTTAGCTGATCATGTTCACAATACAACAAGTAAATTTGACAAATGTTTAAAGCAGGGAACAAGTTCAAAGATTCATATCACTAGGTGGTGAAGGTGGTGGTGGTGGTGGTTGTTGCTGTTGATGTTGTCATGTTGAATAATCAAGCAAACAAAGTTACCTTTATGTTGAGAGATTTATCCCACTATGTACACACATAGAATAGGTGTTTTAGAATCAGGCAACGTGGGCATAAATAATAGTGTGATCTGACTGAAGATACTCATAAATAAATTTAAAAAATGGACTTTCCTGCATAAAACAAGAAGAATGGATAAGAAAAATATTTCAACCCTTAGAACATTGTTGAACTTTAGATCTATAACAAATCTGCCATGTGAAAGTTGTAAAAATATAATTTTAAAAATCTCTAAAACTATTATCATAAAGACATTTTTACTACAAAAGCAACTCTGCTCTTGACCCTTATAATTTCTTTCTAACAAAAAAAAAAAAAACAGTTTAAATACTTTGACAATATTGCAACTACTATATTTCTAAAGTGGCACATTTTCACACTAAAAAGAAATAAGAATATAATATTTGTGCACTGTTGGATTAAATCTTCAAAGCCTAAGAGTACATTAAATTAAGAAACAAGTGTGGACAAAACTTTTTTTTTTATGTCTAACAAAAGTCTACTAGTATGATACGATAGTAAAAAAATTACACCCCCCCCCCCCCCCCCTCTTTGCTACATGGAATTATGAAATAAGTTTTCATAGTTTATTTTTTTCTCAGGCTTTTTCCCCCATATATTAGCTATGATCATGTTAAAACCATCACCCTGTCATAGATGGCAGTGCACGCTATGATTGCTAATTAATTGAATTATTGAGCACATAAATAGTTGAGGTAAAATATGCAGAGGAAATACGACGCCCTCCCCTCTTTTCAAAGTAAACATTCTTCAACATGCCTAAAATCGGATCCAAAATCCATAAGTCTTAGTCCATTATACTTATTTATTCTGCAAGACTTGGTCACATTGAAAATATATGAATTATCAAAACAACGTTTCAACCACCAGTTTATAAACATATTTATTCCAAGGCTTGAAAAACTTAAGGACCATAATTAATGTATCAAGTAAAAGTAAAAATATGAAAACAAATGCAAATATAAGAATAAAAAAGGACATTTGATTTTCACTTTATTACCAGCAATGTGCGTATCCATATAAATATTCTTTCACTAGAGCAGGACTAATTGAAAGAAATAAGGAGAATCAGAGAAAAAAGGTGGGGAAGAAAAATTCATCAACAAAAAATATTTTTGAGGTATAGTCTATTGGCAACAAATCCACTTATTTCATCCTCCCCTCTAAAAAGTTCCTAAAAGAGAAAAATATTGACTTGTTGGTTTTTGTTTTTTTCTTCCTTTTTTTCCACTAATTTAATTAAATTGCATACACATCCCAGACTCTGGTTAAGCAAACAAAACTGAACGGAAATATACTCTCCCATCTTGGATCTCACTTGAAAGTTGCTGTGAGGCCACAGTGAAATTTTAAAACCTCCCCTTCCTGTTCTATTTTAAATCTATTAAATATATTATCATCATAGTATTCAATCTGTCAGAAAAATGAAATTTGTAGGTAAAAAATATCAGCAATGCCTGCATCACTTGAAATTTCAGTCAAACTTGTCATATGTTGACCTATCATGGTAAACCTGGGTAAATGGACTCTCTGGAGACAAACATTTAAATGAGCCCACACACACACACACACAGACACACTGTGAGTCTCCTTCGCTCAAATGCTCAACTACCACTCTCTTGACTTGATAACAATGATAGATGGTGAACTGTATAATTATGACAGAGTTAAGAGTCAAAATACATACAATAATGATGACTGACAAACTAACATTAAATTTCGGGGACTTAAATTGCTAAAAAGGTAATAATAATATTGCACAAAACTAATCACAGATTCTACCAACAAACAAGAAATTCTGAGAAACTTTAGTGTATATATTGCACCAAATAGGAGATTCAACAAAATATAAACAGAATAAAGTAATGTAAAACAATATTGCACACAACCAGACAAAAATTTTTATTCCACTAATAGGCCTATTGATTTGCTTATTTTTCCTTTCTTATATATGATTATATAAATTATGAAACATGCTAATTACAAAATATTTTAAATAAAAAAGAATAGAGTATTATGTAAAGTTTCAATTCATTTTCTTTCCCGATTCAAATGTCATGAAATTTATGCTGTCAAATTATCTCTGATAAACGTTGTGTTTCTCAATCTATTTAAAACAAGCCTTTCCTCATAGATTACAAAGTATGAAACATCAATCTGGAAGAGGCTCAAATTCACGTCTTTTAAAGATTAAAAAAAAATGTCAGTATTATTTTAGGGAGATTTTCAAATTAGCAAATGAGCCTTAAAGGAGATACAAAATGCCTTAGAGACCTCTTTGGTTTTCTTATTGCATCACCAATGATGGTACATACTTTTAGAAGTAAACAAAATCAACTACACCGACGTTTTCTTATAGTTTTAAGAATCTTTGCTCTGTGACTAGGGATGTTTAAAACGCAATAATTGCTTACCAGACTGCTTTCCAGAATATTTGTAGACATTATTAACACAAATTAAATAATGATAACAGAAATCAAACTACTTGTAATGGACTTCCAGACACCATGCAATCTTTCAATTTTCTTTTCTCTCAGTTTCTGTTTTCATGTCTTCTATAGATGTAGGGGAGGACGTGTAAATGTTTAGGCAAGCTATTAGATTAAGAGGCACACGCAAAGATGAACACATAATATACATATATATCACGCGTTGTAGACACTCAAGAAGGTTTTCATGCAAAAAACTTTTACAATAAAGTAGTTTCAAATCATGTCAACACATCGAAAAACAAGTGGGAAAAATGAAAGGAGAGGAGTAAAAAAAAAATAAAAGCAAGTGAAATGGAGTGGAGATCTTTCCAATGTCCAAGGCAAAAAAGTATGTCCAGATCTCGATCTTCCTGTTCACAGTCCAGGCATGGATAGGGCCTAGGCATTTAGTAATGATGGCATCATATAGAAAGTAACAGTACAGCACTAATGATAAAAAAAAAAGACCATCACACAAAGCGCATTATAATGCATTAGTATTAACATGTCTGTGTATAAAGGATCATCACTGCATACATCTAGTCTCGTCATAAGAGAGGATTTGGAGGATACAAGAGGTAGTGGAGAAAAAAAAAAAAGAAATCGTAGTAGAAGTACTTATTTTTAATTTCTTATATATCTTATGAAACATGCTAATAACAAAATATTTTAAATAAAAAAGAATAGAGTATTATGCAAAGTTTCAATTCATTTTCTTTCCCAATTTAAATGTCATGAAATTTTTGCTGTCAAATAATCTCCGATAAACGTTCCGTTTCTCAATCTATTTAAAACAAGCCTTTCGTCATAGTTTACAAGGTATGAAAAATCAATCTGGAAGAGGCTCAAATTCATGTCTTTTAAAGATTTTTAACAAAGTTGTCAGTATATTAGGGGATTTTCAAATCAGCAAATGAGCCTTAAAGGAGATACAAAAAAAAACGTAATGCCTTAGAAACCTAAGCTGATTAACCTCTTTGGGTTTCTCATTGCATCACCAATGATGGTATATACTTTTAGAAACAAAAAAAATCCACTACATTTAGTGATTGACCATAATTTTTTTTTTAAGGCAAGTCTAAAGATTTTCTTTTGTTTTCTTTAAATAATCTTTGCTCTGTGACTAGGGATGTTTAAAACGCAATAAATGCTTACCAAACTGCTTTCCCATTATTGGTAGACACTATTGTGCAAAAAAAACAACTCAACTTTAAAATGATAACAGAAAATGGACTTCCAGACACCATGCAATCTTTCAATTTCCTTTCTATCAGTTTCTGTTTTCAAGTCTTCCATGGATGTAGGGGAGGACGTGCAAATGTTTAGGCAAGCTATTAGATTAAGAGGCATACGCAAAGATGAACACATAATATACATATATATCACGCGTTGTAGACACTCAAGAAGGTTTTCATGCAAAAAACGTTTACAATAAAGTAGTTTTAAATCATGTCAACACATCGAAAAACAAGTGGGAAAAAATGAAGGGAGAGGAATAAAAAAAAAATAAAAGCAAGTGAAATGGAGTGGAGATCTTTCCAATGTCCAAGGCAAAAAAGTATGTCCAGATCTCGCTCTTCCTGTTCACAGTCCAGGCATGGATAGGGCCTAGGCATTTAGTTATGATGGCATCATAAAGAAAGTAACAGTACAGCACTAACGATAGAAAAAGACCATCACACAAAGCGCATTATAATGCATTAGTATTAACATGTCTGTGTATAAAGGATCATCACTGCATACATCTAGTCTCGTCATAAGAGAGGATTTGGAGGATACAAGAGGTAGTGGAGAAAAAAAAAAAAGAAGCAATCGTAGTAGAAGTTATAGAAGTTGAATAACTTAAGCACTGGTTTTGTTGGATTTATCCCTCAGCTGTTCCTCCGCCATGTTTTTGCTCAGTATTCCCGTTTTGATTATTGAACTGGAGGTTCCCCTGGCCAGACGCATCTCTCACAGTTAGTCAGTTAGCATTGTCCAATGTTGGATGATCACCTGCTCCTGAACCCATTGCTTGCAATATTATGGATTCCATTGACTAAACAAGACGTTCCTCAAATAAAAGCTGTTTGAAAAAATTGTCTCCAAACTGTTCCTTTTCTGTATGTGTCACACAATTATAATTATATAATTATAGGGTAATAACTCGACATTTACACACTTTAACCATTACTGTAGAATAGCGTAATGGCAAGTTATCATAAATGCCATTTCACAAAAGATATTTTTCAAAAGAAGAAATAGGAGGGCAGAAAAACAAATAGCGACAATGTAAGTACACATGTGAACAGTGTAACTTGGATGTGGTGAGTGGGCTAGGTTCACATTCACTCCTCCTGCCTTAAAGAAGGGAACGTCGAACACAAGCTCTACTCCATGCCAGCTTTGACTGGGCAGGTTCTTTACTACTAAATCCAGAGGTCCAGGGTGAGGCTAAAGGCTTGAGCAGCAACCAGTTTTTGTTGTCAAGTTATCGAGACAGCCTTGTGTGGAGAGGACAGGCAAGCTAGGGTTTATTTACACAGATGTCTATCCAAACGCTGTGAGATTTAGTTTTCAAGTTTTCAGTTGGGCTGCAAGTGCAGAAGATAGAGATGAGATGAGCAAATGCTTATCATTTAGCTCATCTCTTGACGCAAAAAGGGCACACACAGAAAAAAAAAATAAAATAAAAAAACAACCCAAAATCAAACTGTGAAGCCAGCGAGTTTGCATGGCCCAAGCATCTCTGCTGCACGGAGAGACACAGAGTGGGCGCTCTCTCTAGAGTTGATTGTTGTCACCAGTGCTGCATGGAGCTCTGTACAGCTGCCCCATTGGCTGCAGACGGAAGTTCCCACGCAGGATATTATTTTGTTGTCCGTATGTCCGTTTCATTTCAATGGTTGCTGCTCACTATACAAATTATCACACTGGTGTGTGAAGAAATTGGTGCTAAATAACTTTGTTAATCCAATACCAAAAGGAAGGAAAGATGCACAGAACTCAAGTTTGTTGAACAACTTCCGAGATTAATAGTACCGAATCTGTGCTTGAATATCTCCTCCAGGAGCCACTTCCTTCCTTCAGGGGATCTCATTTAGCAAAAGCAGGTGTCCTCACTTACATGTGCCTGGCGCCCTTGAGCTTCACACAATTTCTCAAGTTTTGGTAGACACCAACTGTGGTAAAATTCTATTGCATACTTAGTCTAGGTTTAATTAAAAAAAGAAAAAAAAGTACTGTTGTTTTGTATTTTGATGAGCTTTAAACACTTTAGTTTTCTGGTGATCATACTTCTAGAACTTTTTCCACAGCGTGTATGGGATGTCATGGTATCACATCTAAAAACGGGACCAAGGACCAAATAGTGCAGCAGGCGATTCCATCAAAATTACGGAGAAAGAAGGATGTTGGTGACTGCGCGTCACATCTAGCAATAGGCAGTTCCCGGTTATTTCATTTCCGGTCTTCTTTTTCCACTTGATTAGGCGGCGTTTCTGCTGCTAGTACAGTGTATCTATAAATAGGGGATCCAGCGCGCGTAGTCCTGCTAGATGTCTATACTGCCCTGGCGCACTGGGTACTTGGAGCCCCGCGGGGACACGTGTGTGGATCGGTCGTCGCGCGAGTGGGCTCGGTGGGGGTGGTGGCTATGGTGGGGGTCCCCTCCGCCCGCGCTCGTGTCGCTGTAGTCGTCGTCGTCATGGCGACGCTGCTGCTGGTGGTGGTGATGGTGGTGGTGCCTGTGGTGCTGGCGGTCGCTGTCTGGGGATTGAGCGTCCTCCAGGCTGCCTGACCGACTGGGGAGGAGAGAAACAAAGTACAGTCAGCATCATCACAATACACACAATAATGCAAGGTGCACAGTCAGAGTCATCACAGTACACAATAATGCAAGTTGTACAATCAGCATCATCAAAATACACACAATAGTGCAAGTTGTACTTTTTCTAAAGTGGTTGAAAGTTGCCATGAACCTTCTTTTGTAGGGAGTGTAGCAGTCTAATGGTATAAAGAAGGGTTCTAATCCCACAAAGAATAATTATTTTTCTGTCTTCATCACTAAAAGCCAACTTCTAAACACTGTGGAAAAATACCTTAAAATTCTTCTCAATCTAGTATGTACAAGGCAAAAGATGTGAGGTGTTTTGTTTGTCTTTCTGTTTAGAATGAATGAGGAGTAATTTGTTTTCTTCAGTAATCTCTAAACATAGGCAATTGTTATCATCCCAAGCTCTAAGAGCTTTGAATTGTGCTAATAAATTTTCCTAACTCTTTTACGTAACTGTTATCATTCAAAAGCTCTGTGAGAGCGTATCCTCTCAACCGTGCTATCTTTTTAAATGACCGGTCTCACCTGTGCACTATATGGCTGGCGGGGACAGTGTTGTGTCGAGACAGAGGGCTGACTGTCGATGAAGGACCCCCTCCGCTGCCCCCGTTCCCCCCTAGGTGGTGGGGGCCCCTGCCCGTGGGTGAGGGGGGACTCATGTTGGGGGGGTGGGTCGCTCGCCAGTACGCCTCAAGGAACTCTGCCAGATGTTCGCACGCATCTTCCAGCTGGTTCTCATCCAGAATCACGTCAAACATTTCCTATGGGTGGGAAGAGGGGAGAGTGGTGATATTGAACATACATCATTATATCATCTATTACTTACTATAGGATAGTCTCTTGTTCATTATCAGTAATGACCAAAAAGATTGGTACTAAACGATGTAAGTATTTTAACCTTCTCATATCACTTGGTGTGCCCATTGATTTGAGCTTGTTTTTGCACACCTTCCACTTATCATTAAAACTTAATAGCTGAAGTACCTTTTCAATTCGTTTTTTAATCCCCCCAAAAAGGGCTCATACAAGGAAAAGGTCTTGGATCATGCCATATGTGAAAAGAGGACAATTGAATCAGTTCATCAGCAGCCACAAGCTGTACTTTCACATAGGCTTGCTAACTCTGAACCTATACACCAAATCAAAGGAGAATCTTCTATTTTAAGTAATGAACATTGAAAGTTTACAGGCGTCAAAGTTTAAATTTTTATAAGTGAGGTACATCAATCGCACTGTTTACCAGTGAACATTAAGCAGAGAAGTGTCCCTGGCTCGAAACTCTTCGACAATGAAAAATGTACATGCCTGATTTCGTCCTCTACTGATATGTTCGGTTTCAGTATTTAACTAGGTGACCGGCTGAGACGGATGTCATAGTATCCCCACACTGTCCTTGAAAGGCGGCATGTAAAGTTGTTAGACATTAGACCACAACGTAGCCTATATAGAGCTGACGTTGGACGCTTACCAAGCAAGCAACCAACCAACAAACAAACCTACCGGTGCACACTGAGCCAGCTTATCGGCCGCCACGAGCTGTACGTTCATGTTCCTGCTCTGAGATTTACCCCGCGACTTGATCAGTCTCTGCAACACCTGGGATAGGGGAAACAATCGAATAACATAGATAACCCGGTTGAAGATAAGTGCAATTAGTAGAAAGAAATTCATTCTAAGAACTGCATAAATTAACAGAAGAAAATAATAATAATAATAATAATAATAAGAAGAAGAAGAAGAAGAAGAAGAAGAAGAAGAAGAAGAAGAAGAAGAAGAAGAAGAAGCACAACACACCTGAGAGAGGGGAAACAATCGAATGCCATAGATAACATGGTTGAAGATAAGTACAATTAGTAGAAAAAAAATGTATGTATTCTAAGAACTGCATAAATATTTTTGTTCTCTTCAATTCTTACAGCATGGATGGTAGATTAATCTGCCACAAATCTAATTCTGTAATGGTAGAGCCAAATTGATTGACTGTAAAATCCATCAACTATTTTGTCAAATAAAGACTATCTCATATACAGATCGTGGAAAGATACACATCAACGAACACTCATTACTTAAAAAACACTCTTTACTTCCTCCAAGTGCAGAAATCTTTTTTTTTTTTTTGGAAGCAGCATGATTCTTTAATCCTGAGTAAATACTACTGCAATGGTTTTCAAAATGAACAGGCCACTGAACCAACAATAATTGGATAAAAACAATTTTTTTAAATAGGGTTCAAGAAGTTTGTTTCAAATGAATTACCAGTTTAAAAAAAAAAATCTTTGTAAAATGACATTTCTGCCCACTCAAATAGCCAAAAAGTAATGTTTGGGTGGACAGTTTGAAAAGAAAAGGACAAATGTTTACCTTTGGTGAGGAGATCTTGACATAGGCCACGATGGGCGCCAGGGAGGTCTTTGCCAGTTGCGACGGGTGGTTGATGGTATCACAGTCCAGAACAACCAGTTCCAGCGCTCTGGCCAGCTCGAAGATTCGCTCGATCTCCGCCTGGACCTCCGCTGAAGTGAAGAGAAGACATTTATAAATTTTGAATTAGGTTTATTTTGTGCCAAGCCCATGTTTTGTCACTCTGTTTTACTCCGTCTACAAAGTTTCATAGTCATGATAGTGCTACGATTATGTAATAAGTGTTGTATTGTTGCTTAGCTTCCAACTTTAGCACGAAATAGGCAATTTGTGGACCAGCCCTTATTTTATGTGTTGCCACACACTAGACAGGGCAGGGAGACCTTGACTCATGTCTCAGCTGGTCACATTATACTGACACCAACTCAACCAGTTACAGATTACGAAATCGGGCAAAATAAATTTTTAGCTGATCACAAACGTTCCTATCTGGAGACCAATTCTTTACAACTTGAACCAGTTTGCCCCCAAAGTGAATAGACGACTTTTATTTTTCCATTAGGTTCATTTTCTGCAGAATCAATGGTTTGTATCTCTTATTTTACTAAGAGCACAAATTATCTAAGGGACAACATTTTGATTATTTTAGAAATGAGCTAAGACATCACATAATTGAGGTGACCATTATTTTGTTAAACAATTTTAACGCAAATTTAATGCTCTCTAATAGTTTAATTATTTGTACTATCATGCTTTGTCAGTGAATATATTTTGTTAATTTTCTGCAGAGTCGATGATTTGCCACTCTATTATGGCGTTGTACAGAAGGACCACAGCCTAAACGTTTAGTGGATAGACTTATAAAGTTTAATTAATGATAACAGTGTAGTCCAAAAGGACCTTTTTTTTTTAACTGAACTCTTTTTCAATAAATAAAAATGGCAAAGCATTTGGATTCACACAACTAGGTCTATAGTAGGTTTAATCTTATTTCTGAAGCAGAAAGGTTACTTTTCAATCTTTTTCTTTTTTTCTTACTGAAAACCTGCAAAAAAACAAAAATTGCGCATCACTAACGCCATAGGTCCACTTACCCAGGCCTGAAGCTCGAGGGTTTGTCCTCTCCATGATGGCCCTCTTGCTCGGGTTGTTAAGCAGCGATCGCTTTGCCAGGGAAATGTCAGCAGTAACTCTCGTGATTATAATTCTGGAGGGCAAAGACCAAGAAGTGTCCATCACTGTAAGGCTTTTCATGACCACATAATAATTAAAAGCTTTAATGTAAGTCTAGCTGTGACAAATTTACAATACATTATATATCTTAAGCAGGCGCGAATCTCTCTCTCTTCATTATTGTCTCCTGTATTCTCAAGGGCAATTTTATACAGGAGAAATATCATTGCTTCTATAAAATTGGACCTATTTTATTTGAATTCTTATCACCGCGACTAATTTCCAGCAGTAAATGATGAACTTTTGCAAAATATTTTAAGCTTTAATAGTAAACATTATGTTTTTTTCTTTCGATTGATCTATAGCATCATTTCTAGAGACATTGACACCAACTGGATGATTAGTATTTTCAAGTGATTTTTTTCTTTTGCCAAAACAGCATACTCAAAACATAACACCTTGACAGATCCTTACTAAACTCTCAACTGCGAAATTTTTTTTTTAACTGAAACCTCGTAAATTTACAGAAAATTGGCATCAGTATCAGTGTATAGCTACGCCTCAAGTGAATCAGCTGCACCTACCGGCCTTCAAATCTGTGTTTGAGGAAGTCAAAAAGCGCTTTCTGCATCATATCAGTAACCTCGTAACCCTTGAGGGACGGACCAATCAAAACAACTGGCCGCATGGAAGGCACAACTTCATATGGAGGGGCGCTTTCAGACTGCGGCACATGAGATAGGGAAATATACAACGGAAATAAAATACTTGGCAAAATAATAATTCAAATCATAAGTTGAACGATCTATAACGACCCCCAAGCATTTTTTTTTATTTGAAAATTAAATACATAAATGTCAATTTTTCTATGTAATTTTATGCATTCCTTCTTCGAAAATGTATGTATTCCTAAAAATCCCTAAAAAAAAAATTTTTTTAAGAAAAAAAAAGGGGGGTTCCATTGACCATCCAGTACCAACGTTGTACAGACAAGGTTATGACATATACATTTAGGTTAAGCAATATAATTTAACATCACATTTAATTTATAATTACCCCTCTTTCCCAACATCCCCCCCCCCCCCCCCAACAAAAGGGAAACCAAAAAAACACTTTTAAACAACCCCCCACCCAAGTTATGACTATGACTGTCTGTTACAGTCAGTGAGCTACCTTTTTGAAGAATGGTTTGCGTTTCTCTTTGGTGGGCGGCGTGATGCTGGCCTTGCTGGACTTTGAGTTGCCCAGACTGTCGCTGTCCTCGCCGGGGTTGCTGTCCACTCCATTCTGGGCCTCCTCTATACCTGCACGCACCCAGGGGTTAGAGTAGAATAGATATATATGTCAGTACAAGCGTATGAGTGCCTTGCACTATGGTGGGTTACATCTATATTATTTGCAGTTAAATAGGTTTACAACCTTTACTTGCAGTAAATACATTGTAGGTTTAAAACCGTTATTTGCAGTTATCAAGTTTACAACCGTCTGTTCTGGTGTATCTCAGTACAAGCGTAAGAGTGCCTTGAACTATGGAGGGTAACATCTATATATTTGCAGTAAATATACGTTCATAACCGCTATTTATAGTAAATGAATTTACAACCGTTATTTAGTAATTAAGTTCACAACTGTCTGGTATGTTGTAACTACGTAGTTGTTTCATATTTTGCGTAAAAATTATCTAGAAATTTAGCACTGTATTAAATTAAGATAATGTACTGGTACATATCCTGACTTATTTATTTCATAACATCATTGAAAAGATATTATGTTCGAACAAATTTTTTTTTTAATGGAAATTGCAACAAGTTTGGAAAATGAAATAAAGTAAAACTGATGAGGTTTGAAATAGCTTTTGCGAGAAGCTAAACTGTTATACGAAATTTAAATACTTCTAAAAACTCAATTAAAAAAACAACAACTTTATCCAGCATTGAATTTAAAACGGAAAAAAAAGAAGAAATAAACTAAGTTTTCTTTACATATTGAAAGGAAAGCCTGTTGTTCCTTCTTACTGGAAGGAAAGCTTCTTATTAGTATTAGAGTGGTATTAACAAGAACATCTGTAGTCAAATTTTGGCATAACATGGGTTTGATAGAATCAACTCACCAGGAGTAGGAGGAGTTGAGCCCCTTGAATTGGATGGTTTTGACGAGTTCAACAAGTTGTCTATGTTGGAAGATGAGTTGGTTTTGCTGAAAAATAGAATTCAAACAAGACAAGGTTTAGTTTTAACAAAATGTCTAAAAACACACATCTCAATTTAAAAAGAAAACAATTTGACAATCTTGCTCAAACGGTATGAAAACTGTCAGACTTGTTTTTTCTCTACCTTTTGATGGAGTAGCTAATAAGGCATGGGATTTCATAAAGAGTTGGAAGACATGAGTCATGGTTAACAAAGAGAAAGGCCATGGTGTCATTTTGTGGTGAATATTTTTTCCCCCGTTTGGCCACACTATGTCTTTTAGTTCATAGAATTGGTGCAGCTCACTTTAGCATTACTCTATTGTCTGCTGGCATCATTGCTTGGGGGGTCAAGTTGAGTTGGTTTGATGTCCAACGCCAGCGCTAATCCCTACCTTGTGGACGGACCCCAAGACTGACGTCTGACAATTTTATGTACTGCCACACATGAGACACGGCGGGGATACAATGACTTGGGGAACTAGATATAATGTAGAGCGGAACTCATGAGTTTCAACTAAGTTACATATCTCTTGATAACTAAAAGGACATTCCCTATTGAAAAATTATGTTGTTGTTTATCAGCCTGGTCTGCAACATATGCTATCAAAGGATGTTAAAATGTAATACAAGGGAGATGATGGGGAAAAGGGATGGGAAGCGGAGTTTGGGGTTTGGGGGGGTGGTCAGAAGGAGACAGAGAGAAAGAGAGGAGAGAGAGAGAGAGAGAGAGAGAGAGAGAGAGAGAGACTAACAAGCAGACAAACAGGTTGCTCAGAGAATTAAACCACTCTAGATCCCCTAGCCAAACATCAACAGAGAATGGTTGAATGAGGAAAGCAAAGAGGGCGATATGGTGGTGTGTCAGTGAAGCTAGTAAGATTAATCTACTATTAATGACTTCACCAAGAAATCCGGAGAAAAAAAAAACTATAACAAATAATGTACTCTAAAGAAGAGGAGAAAATCAATACCAAACAAGATTCCTTGGCTGCTTACAGGAGCAGCGTCGGATTTTTCTTTGTGTTGTTTTATTGTTGTTGTTGTGGTTTGGTTTTAGTTTTGCTTTGTTTTTGTTGTTTTGCTACTCAAGTCAAGCCTAAGCAAAAGCATTTCTCTTTTTAGAGAGAGCGTGAGAGAGAGAAAGAGAGAGAAGGGGGGGGAGACAGACATAGACAGAAAGACAGAGAGACAGACGAAGGCGGAAAGAGAGACAGAAAGAGACAAAGAGACATAGACAGACAGACATAACTACTTTGATAGACAGAGAGACAGACACAGAGAGACATAGACAGACAGACATAACTACTTTGATAGACAGAGAGACAGACAGACCGACAAGAGGCAGACAGACAGAGTGCCAAACACACATCCACAGCAGGAGCCACACATCCACACTCAAGCCGCCACCAGAAATCCCAGATCGATCATGCCAGGGTGACACTATAAATAAACAAACGGCAGCACGGGTTGTGTGTGGCAACTTCAACACTGAACAGGAAACAAACCATAAAAACCCTCTACATCTACAGTCTGTCAGCATCTTCGTTCCTTCACCCTTTCTACCTCTCTTTACCATTTCTTTCTCTCTCTCTCTCTCTCTCTCTCTCTCTCTCTCTCTCTCTCTCTCTCTCTCTCTCTCTCTCTCTCTCTCTCGCTCTATGTCCCCCTATCTCTCTTTATATATGGCCCACTCTCTCCTCTTACCTCTCTCTACCATTTCTTTCTCTCTCTCTCTCTCCCTCCCTCTCTCACCTTCTCTTAGCTCTCTGTACTATTTCTCTCTCTCTCTCTCTCTCTCTCTCTCTCCACTGCCAGTTGTATAGATCGAGTCTGGGTGAACCGTGGTCCGAAGAACGATGGAGCATCACACCCTTCCATGATAGACCTAGTTACCTAGATACTGGTCAGCCTGAGAAAGCCGCATCTCTCTCTCTCTCTCTCTCTCTCTCTCTCTCTCTCTCTCTCTCTCTCTCTCTATCTCTCTCTCTCTCTCTCTCTCCATGTCTTTCCCACTATACCTCTCTGCCTCTGTCTCTCTTTATGTCTGCTTGTATGTCTGTTTCTCTCCCACCCTCTCTCCCTTAATCTGTCTGTGTGTGTGTGTGTGTGTTCTCTGTGCCCGTTTGCCTGTCTGTCTCTGTCTGTGTGTGCTTTCAGTAATAAAAATGCTGTCTCTTTCTCCCTATTCTCTGTTTCTCAATCCATTTTTCTTTCTCTCCCTCCTTTTTCTGCACCACATCATCGAATGAAAGAATTCCAAGAAGAGCCCGGTGCAATAGGCCTGATGGCGAATCAATGAGGGGCAGCCGTGGTAGAAAGCAAACAGCAGGAGCAGTGGCGAAGTGCCCTGTCCCTCTATGTGCTCTATACGCCTATGGAAATGCCCACAGAATTGCACGTTTGCTTGTTTGCTCTGAGTAACTACAGGCTTTGCGCTACACAGTCATGATAACGGGTGACATATTCACGCCCATTAGCAGGCTTGCTTTGGGTTTTCGGGTCGCTCATTGGCTCTGTTTATGTAATGCAGGTCTTGTGATATTCACGGCGATAAATTGTAGCATAATCGCGCCCTTGTTGTATAGATTTTTTTAATCGCAAATTGTCTCCGCAAGTCCAGGATGGAGATTATGATTGAATCCCGGTGCAGATCGGCTCCGGGATCGCTATGGATTGCAAGGCCCCCAGTGTAGAATAGATCTATGATGCTCCCAATATATAATAGAGATATGAGGCCTACGGTACAGAATAGAGCTATGAGGCCCCCAGTATAGAATAGAGCTATGGGTCCTCCGGTGTAGAATAGAGCTATGAGGCCTCCAGTGTAGAATAGAGCTATGGGGCCTCCAATATAGTAGAGAGCTATGGGGCCTCCGATGTAGTACAGAGCTATGGGGCCTCCAATGTAGTATAACAAGGCCTCCAATGTAGTATAGAGCTATGGGGCTTCCAATGTAGTATAGAGCTATGGGGCCTCCAATGTAGTATAGAGCTTTGATGCCTACAGCGTAGAATACAGCTATGGGGCCCCAAATTTAGAGTAGAGCTATGAGGCCCACAGTATAGATAGAGCTACGGGGCCTCTGGTGTAGAATAGAGATATGGGAACTCCCAGTGTAAAATAGAGACATGGGGCCTCCAGTGTAGAAAAGAACTATGGGACCTCCAGTGTAAAATACATCTATGAAGCCTCCAGGGTAGAATAGAGCTATGAGGCCGCAGTGAAGAATATAACTATGGGGCATCCAGTATAGAATAGAGTTATGGGGCATCCAGTGTGGAATAGAGCTATGGGGCCTCCAGTGTATAATAGAGCTATGGGGCCGCCATTGTATAATAGAACTATGAAGCCTTCAGTGTAGAATAGAAATATGAAGTATACAGTGATTAATATAGCTATGGGACCACAGTGTAGAATAGAGCTATGAGACCTCCAGTGTAGAATAGAGCTATGAGACCAGTGCAGATTCTCCAATCTATCGTCTCCGATTTCAGTACGAGTCCCCACTATCGTAAGGCCTCTACTGCCTCGCGTGCAGGGACGATAGGCGGCTAACAAACTTCCACTAAACCAAAAGCACAAGCATGGAGAGGGGATAATGTTAGTAACAAAACGGCAGAGATCTCTACAGCAAAGTTGATCGGTGATCATATAAAATAAAGGATATAGAATAGAAGATACAATGATCCTCAGGTAATATTAATGTATGAAAATAATAAAATAGCAACTCGGTACAGATGGCGATGGTTTGTTTGATGCCTGACGCTCAACATGAACACTATATCGACTATCTTGTAGACGGGTTCCAAGACGAAGGTCTGGCAATTTTACCCTCAGCCGATCACATTAAACTGACAGCGCGACCCAACCAGTAAGACGAAGATGGCGTTTTGATTCGGACATTCTTTGTCTGCCCCCGAAATAAAAAAAAAATTAGAATTTTAAAATCAAGGATCGGAGAGCTAGAGAGAATTTTTAATTGAAAAGTGTACTTGGTTCCAAAGAGGGATATTTTCCGCGACGGGTCTCAAGAATAAAGTATGACACTTACAGTGTCTGAATCTCTTCATTATTACTACACAAGAACTTTCAACGATATATTTTTAACTATGGAAACAAACACACACACAGACACACGCTCCAGGTTAGCCCCTTCAGTTTCATGATTAAAATATTAATGCTGATTGTTTGGTTTGTTTGTTGCTTAAAGTCCAACATCAGCAATATATGACCTTCATTGTTGACGAATCCCAAGACCAACGTCTGATAATTTTATGAGCTGCCACTCAGAGACAGTGCGGGGATACCTGGACTCATATAGAATCTACCCCTTACAACTAGAGAGGAAGCAGTGATCAGAAGATGTTGGTTTTAGACAGGAATAGCTACATGTCTTTTCTCCTGCGAGAAAGGATTTTAACAGAATCGGCTCGCAGGCAAAATTTCACATGCATCATGTGGCTAAGAGAAAAAAAAGACACATAACCAAAAGAAAAACTCTAGGAGAAGGAGTGGCTGACGGTGAGTGGAATTTTAACTGCAAATTGGAGATAACCAATTTGTTTCTACGTCTTTCAACTTTGGCACAGCTTGATCATAATATAATTAATACTAAGCTCACGGTTCCTGTCTATGCACTCAACTATACACTCCCCTTTTTCCTGTTCTTTAATCTTTTTTTTAATTTTTTAAATTTTATTTAAAACAAATGTGGAGTTCTAACACTTTTTCAAAAAATCTATATCCTGAACCACGCCTTAGGCGTACGGCAAACATTGATATGTATACGCTCATTCTATACCTTCTAAATCCATTTAAAGATTCCATTCCGTTCATCCCTTAAAAAGAGGAAGTTATGAATTCTCGCAATAAAAAGCTCAAAGGTGTTCTGCACTTGAGAAAAGTTATAGCTGCCTGTTTATTTGAATCTTAATGGTAGATTTGGCATTAGCTTTAGAAGATGTGCTGTAACTTTTTAAAGGATTCATTTTCTCTCTCTCATTTTACTCTTACGCTCTATTTATTTATTTACTTATTTATCTATCTACCTATCTACGTACCTAGCTACCTACCTACCTACATACATACATATCTACCTATCTATCTATCTATCTATCAATCTATCTATCTTTCTATCCATCTATTTTTTTCTCGTCTGGCCACCTCGCCACCCAGTAACGATTCTTTTTTTTAAATAAAGCAGTCTAAAATTTGCTTCGTCAATCGATCGATGAGAAGATTTGCTGGGAGCGGGGAAATTCTCTCTGGTGACACAGTGACATGACACAGACCGCTGTGATCGTTCAGGCGATCAATGCGATTCCTCGCCTCTGGGGCCAAAAATACCAAACTACAGTTATGAAGTGCTTTGATGGCATTTATTTCTAAACTTACTAGGTATATGATTTTTTTTTTATTCCTGGTTTTAACTGAGCATAGTCTTAGTCTTTCCAGAGGTTTGCCACAAATAATAGTCTCTAATTTCAAATAGAAGTTAGCAGTTATATTTATTGGAATTTCACATTTGTATCTTAAGTTTTTTGTGATATTGCGCATATACAAAAATGTGGCAGAGTCAAAAAGCACAATATGCCTAATCCACTAAATGATAGAACATGCTGCCATCCTACTGACTATAAAAGTTTACTTTAACTTAAGACAGACAATTCGATGACTCAGGCTACAGTTGTGATTGGTGTTAATAGGTATGCAGGGAATAAAATTAACTATAACTATAACCTTAACTATAACTTTAGGTGTTTGCCTTCCAAATGTATTGTATAAGTGTCAACCTCAACTATAACTGTAGGTGTTTTTTAAATGTATTGTATAAGCAGGCATTGTTTTCCTGTTGAGCTGCGAACATTTTTTTCGAAACAGTTAAGAGAAATAATTTTGTTTCTTCTCAACAGCTGCTAACATTTTGACAAAGGGAGAGAGAGAGAGAGAGAGAGAGAGAGAGAGAGAGAGAGAGAGAGAGAGAGAGAGAGAGAGAGAGAGAGAGAGAGAGAGGGAGGGAGAGAGACAGACAGAGACAGACAGACAGACAGACAGACAGACAGACAGACAGACAGACAGACAGAGATAAAGAGAGATTAAGAGAGATAGAGAAGAAGAGTGTCTTTCACCCACTTCCCTTCGCTAACCATGCAATTTCCAATTTTCTACATTTCTCCCACTGAACCTATCTCTCTCTTCTGAACACTAAAAAAAATGAAACATAAAATATTGATTAAGTAAGGTAACACAAATAAATTCCTTGAAAACTAGGCTTAGCATCTACAAATCTGTGTAAGTACTCTCTGAACATAAAGCAGGCCTAAAGTGCAAGATCATAGATGCATTTTTCTTTCCTCTAAAATATGGGGAAATCCATGCCACTCCTCTTTTAAGTTTCAATTGACTATCACATCAATAGTTCATCAAAGTCTTAAGCTGTCACCATTGAATGTTGACACTGTATTTAATTTTTCTGCACTACTTTTGGCTTCAACATTGGTTTAGATGAATAATTCTTTAGCATCAGATGATCCAATACATATTAATTTTTTGTATTTAAAAAAAACAAACAATGGCAATGATAATTAGTTCACGCAAAATCAACTGTACCCTTCTCCTTGAAAACACAACAGGCAATAGAAGGAAGAAGGCAATTTTTTTTTTTTAATTAGCTTTCAAAATGAAATTTGGGAGGGGTCTAGATGGAGACAGAGAAAGTAAAAGCGAGAAGGGGAGGGAGACAGACAGACAGAGAAAAGGAAGAGTATTTGAGCTTAGGGAGACAGACAAACAGATAGACCGGACGGGAGAGAGAGAGAGAGAGAGAGAGAGAGAGAGAGAGAGAGAGAGAGACGGACAGACAGAGAGAGAGAGAAGGAAAGATAGGGTGGCATCACTGTGGGATGAATTTACTTCCTGCTCACCTTTAAGTCCACTAATCTACCAGTCGACAAATCCACTAATGAACCAGTCTACTAATCCACTAGTCAACCAGTCTACTAATCCACTATTCCACCTGTCTACTGATCCATTATTCTACCCGTCTGCTAATTCACTAATCTACCTGTCTACTAATCCACAAATCTACCCGTCTACTAATCCACTAAACTTCCTGCTCACTTTTAAGTCCACTAATCTAACAGTCTACTAATCCATTAATCATCCAGTCTACTAATCCACCCTAATCTAACAGTCTACTAAACCACTAATCGTCCAGTCTACTAATCCACCCTAATCTAACAGTCTACTAAACCACTAATCGTCCAGTCTACTAATTCACTAAATTCCATCAGCCTACTAATATACTATTCCACCAGTCTACCGATCCACTGTTTTACCTGTCTACTGATCAACTATTCCATCTGTCACTTGATCTAAATTATTCCATCAGCCTCCTAATCCACTATTCTACCAGTCTACTTATCCACCAATTTACCAGTCTACTAATCCACTAATCTATCAGTCTACTAATCCACTAATCTACTAACAATAATATAGTCTACTAATCCACTAATCACAGTCTACTAATATAACCAGCTCTACTAATCCACTAATCTAACAGTCTACTAATCCAATAATATAGCAGTCTACTAATCCACTAATCTATCAGTCTACTCATCCACTAATCTATCAGTCTACTAATCCACTAATCTACCAGTCTACTAATCCACTAATCTACCAGTCTACTTAGCCACTAATCTACCAGTCTACTAATATACTATTCCACCAGTCTACCGATCCACTATTTTACCAGTCTACTGATCAACTATTCCATCTGTCACTTGATCTAAATTATTCCATCAGCCTCCTAATCCACTATTCTACCAGTCTACTTATCCACCAATTTACCAGTCTACTAATCCACCAATTTACCAGTTTACTTATCCACCAATTTACCAGTCTACTTATCCACCAATTTACCAGTCTACTTATCCACCAATTTACCAGTCTACTGATCCACTATTCTACCAGTCTACTTATCCACCAATTTACCAGTCTACTTATCCACCAATTTACCAGTCTACTGATCCACTATTCTACCTGTCTACTTATCCACCAATTTACCAGTCTACTTATCCACCAATTTACCAGTCTACTCTACTGATCCACTGTTCTACAAGTCTATAGCCCACAAAACTAGCCACGTAGACTGACCTGGTGTAGAGTTTCTGGCGCCCCCCGCCGGCCGAGCCAGGCTGAGTCTTGAGGTTCTCCAGCTTGGCTGGACTCGGGATGAACCGGACGTCGCATCCCTCCTTGACTAGCCGGCCGATCCACCAGTCATTGTTGAATTTCTGGGACAAGGGATCACAAATGGGAATATTCAGCAGTTTAACACATATAACAATAACAAGAACAATAGTAAAAGAAAAAAGAAGAACAAGAAGGAAAAGAAGAGGAAGAATGAGAAGAATAATAATAATAATAATAATAATAATAATAATAATTTGGAGTTTTTTCACTTTTTATAATATGTGAGGTGGCCAGGGTGAATTTGGCTTAAGTCTGAAATTGGACTTTTAGAGTTATTGATAGTGTGTTAAAAAGACTAAATGTACTTAAAGAGGCTGAAAGAATTTTAACTCTATCATTTCTAGAACCAGAGATATCCAACTTAATTTCAAAGTGAAAAAGGTACTATATATAGCTCAAAACTTACATTGGCAACTTGTGCCTGAATCACCCGGTTGCCTCACATATCATTACATACATTATTTTCAAGGAACTTTTAAAATTTCACCTTTTCATACTAAAGATCTTAGAAGAAACAATCTAGTTTGCAATATATCCCAAAACAACAAATCCTAACAATTCCATAACATTCCCAGGCAGCCAGTACATTGTACCCTTAACTTTAACTGACCTCTTTTATGTGCAGGTAGTCGCGCACTCCGAAAGACACTGCGTACCCGTGGACCGGTGAATCGTCGTCCGCTGACCCATCGTAGGACACATTGGTGCGGACGGCAAACGCCACTGGTTTTGTCTGGAGAATGTTTAACAGGGCGTGGATCATTCCGTTTAGTATAAAAACATGGAGGTAAAATATATATCCGCAGAGTGCTACAATATGCTAAATGCAAGTGATATATCCATGTAAAGGTGAAAATGAGATCTATCTAACTAGGATATCAGATTATTAGAGCACTAAAAGTTTTGGCCTTTACCTTGTTTAAAATTGGTGTCTAATACATATATTAAGACAAAATCATGAGGTAATCAAACAGTTTTTATTGATAGACAGTTGTGAAAACGATTTTATACCAAAATTGTAGCACAGTGATATGTATTGAAAAAAATGATTTTTAAATTATTTCCAAAGTCAACACACAATATATTATAGGCATTTGAGGATTAACTTGTTCTATCTCAACTTTTGATAAAATTGAGAATTTTAAAACAAAGTTTTAAAAGATTTTATAGCTTTAAACAGACAAAATATATTTAATGTGTTACTTTTTTATGTCTATGTTTATATCAAGAATCTATCTTCTATTTTTTGGACATAGAACAAATGACTCTTGAGATTTTGGCCATACCACTGTCCTGTAAAAACAGTGAAAATGAAGATAAATGATAAAACATACTAATTTTGAGCCCACAAAATAATCACAATAACAATGCGCTGTTTAAACTATTTCCTTCACAATCGAGCTTATGCTTCTCTACATCTAAGAGCAACCATTGAGCAACCATTGAACAACATTTTCAGATCCAGCGGTTTCCACCCAGGTGTCCTGACATGAAAGAAATGCTCAGACGATAGATCTATGGACTGGGGGTTGGGGTGGTGCCAGGGTCCGATCTCAGCTGGTTTCACTGGAAGCCTAAGAGATACACATTAATGAAAGATCTACCTTCCTTCTCGCCCTCCCTCCCTTCATCCTCATACCTTGGCTTTCTCCAGCTGGGTGAGGGCCTGCCTCTCTGTCTCCCGCCGAAGCGCCTCCTTCTCCTCATCTAATGAAATATCAGAAGACGGCTGACTGTAGTTGGAATCTGCCGAACCCTGCAATAGACAAATAAGAGGACGACAATTTAATATCAGTGAAAAACAAGACTATGAATAAGAGA
This sequence comes from Elysia chlorotica, assembly GCA_003991915.1. Lineage (NCBI taxonomy): Eukaryota > Metazoa > Mollusca > Gastropoda > Plakobranchidae > Elysia > Elysia chlorotica. The sequence continues at coordinate 119,445 of RQTK01000290.1, forward strand.
TGGGCCTGCACGATGGGTTCGGGAATAAGAGTGTGGAATAATTAAGAATGCAGTCATCCTTGAAGTGCAGTCCGCAGGAGAATAAACAGATCTTGGGCCGTAGCTCACGACCCTTAGGGATTACTATGAACTCCGCCTTTAAAATGCTGAAATATTTAGCCATTCTTTGAAATACCCGATCCAAACAAGAATCACCAGGGAAATGGCTGGAGTTTCCAGGGAATCAGTAGTTTACGGGTCTGCCTGAAACATTAATTACCCAAGCTAAATAGGCAACAATCCTATTAGGTCTTGCGAAGGAACTTGTGATATTTTAGGCATTTTCAGGGAATGGCTAGTTTTAACATTTGATAATGGCATAAACAAACTATGGTGGAAATAAGGGGTTCCAAAAACTATAGAGGCTTTGGCAAGCTAAGCATGCAACAATGCCAAGTGGGTTTAGTTAAGTACCCAGCGATTACCATGTAGCTAAGGCCTAGCCTTGCCTGTAACATAATGGTAAATTAATTATCCAAACTAAGTGGGTAACAAACCCATATGAGGTCAAGCGAAGAAATCAGTGGTTACCGTCTCACTGGGCCTGGAGCGTAGCTTTGCCCGTAACATAATACGGGTCTCTATATTATCTAGTGGAGAGATTACCATGGAATCGGCCTCACTGGGCCTATAGCTCTACCCTTGCCTGTAACATAATACGGGTCTCTATATTATCTAGTGAAGGAACCCGAGATTTCCATGGAGTCGGCCTCACTGGGCCTAGAGCCTAGCCTGTAACATAATACGGATCTCTATATCTATTCTAGTGGATGAACCCAAGATTACCATGGAGTCGGCCTAGCTGGGCCTAGAGTCTAGCCTTGTCTGTAACATAATACGGGTCTCCATTCTAGTGAAGGAACCAGTGGTTACCATGCCTGGCCTGTAACATAATACGGATCTCTATCTATTCTCGTGGATGAACTCAAGATTACCATGGAGTCGGCCTCGCTGGGCCCAGAGCCTAGCCTTGTCTGTAACATAATACGGGTCTCTATATTATCTAGTGGATGAACCAGTGGTTACCATGCCTGGTCGGTAACATAATACGGATCTATATCTATTCTAGTGGATGAACCCAAGATTACCATGGAGTCGACCTAGCTGGGCTCAGAGTCTAGCCTTGTCTGTAACATAATACGGGTCTCCATTCTAGTGAAGGAACCAGTGGTTACCATGCCTCGCATGTACCATAATACGGATCTCTACCTATTCTAGAGGTGGAACCCGAGATTACCATGGAGTCGGCCTCGCTGGGCCTAGAGTCTAGCCTCGCCTGTAACATAATACGGGTCTCTATATTATCTAGTGGATGAACCAGTGGTTACCATGCCTGGCCTGTAACATAATACGGATCTCTATCTATTCTAGTGGATGAACCCAAGATTACCATGGAGTCGGCCTCGCTGGGCCCAGAGCCTAGCGTCTCGTCCCTGAGCCGACCCATCCTGGCTGCCCGCTGGGCCCGCCCCCGCACCGCCTCGTGCATTATCGCGTCGTCCTCGTCCATGCTGGACAGCATTCCATGGGACGGCTCCTCGGGCTTCAGGCGCATGTCACACAAACACACAGCCTAGCGCCAGCTTCCTCAGTGCTAGCACACACCGCGCCAAACAAACGACCGGCTAGTGTCAGCCTAGCGCCAGCTTCCTCAATGCTAACAGTAACACAAGCACACAGCCTAGCGCAAGCTTCCTCAATGCTAACACAAACAAGCAGCCATGCGGCAGCTTCCTCAGTGCTAAAACACACTGCACCAAATACAAGACCGGCTAGAGTCAGGCTAGTGTCAGCCCAGTGTTAGCCTAGTGTCAGTCTAGCGCCAGCTTCCTCAATGCTAACACACACTGCGCAAAACACACAACCAGCTAGAGCCAGGCTAGTGTTAGCCTGGTGTTAGCCTAGTGTTAGCTTCCTCAACTTCTTCTACAACTACAAGTCTCTGCAAAATGCAGCCCTGCAAATCAGATCTCCACGTCCCACGTTGGTGTGAATTCCTTGCTCCACTGTCACACCCTGCAAACAGCCTGATGTCAGTGTGGTCTCACTGTGGTCTCACTCTCCGAGTCCTCCAGTACAGCTCTTACTCTCTGAACAAACAGGAACCTCCACATACCGTATATCCAAGTTATGTAGTTTTAGAATATAAACTGTCTACTTTTAACGTAGTTGGACATTTAAGGACCAGAGACGTACAAAGTGGTTCTAGTCTCTATGCAACATTCTACACAACTAGGTCAGCATTGTCGCTAGTAGAGGCCTGTAAAAATTCAGGACCAATTGGAATATTAGAATTAGAATATTTTATTGCACACGATAAAATTTCTCCATAATATACCACGGAAGAAAAAAAAAGGTTTCAGTCTTAAATCACAATAATGTTGGTTTCATTTTCTGGATTATAAGAAACCAAGAAAGAGGAAACGGTTATTCACCAACACGTTTAAAAACCTGCGTTTTGTATTTTGTATTCATCGTCCACGATATCAGGCCAGTGTTCACACACGTTGTAGAATGACACATCTTTGGAAAATCCCCCACAAGAACTCTTAGATTTAGCGTTAAAGTAAACACAACTGCGATTATGACCTAAATGCCCTTAAGGTAAACAATACTAGTGTATATGGTAAGAACGCCAAGTCTTTTATTTCAAAGAAATAACTACACGTATCGTAGAGCCATAAAACGACGAACTTTTACTTGTTATACATGTACAAGCAGGTTTAGCAATGGGTTAACTGATAAAGCGTGATCTGCGGACGGCCATGAATGTTCATCCGATTCTGATCTTAGCTGTCATGGTGTACAAGTCTGTAATCTCAAAAGATTGTCAAGCCGTATAAAGAACTATATATTGCGCCTCTACCTAGTCCTACATATCACATTCACTTTCATTTGTTAAGCCACCACGTATCACAGCCAGTCAACTGGGAAAGCATGACCAGACAACAACCATGTTCAACCGATACTACTCTGATCTGTCAAGGCGTATAAGTTTGTAACCTCAAAGAAAAAAGTATAGTCTGCCCAATAAAACATTTTCAGCCTCTATCTCCATATCACATTCACTTTCATTTGTGGTACGGCACACGTACAACCAGGTTTTACAGCGGGTAAACATGTACATTAAAGCGTGACCTGCCAGCAGCCATGGTGTTCATCCGATGGTTCTCTAATGATTATCAGCCATGGCTCAAGTACTACTGTACCAGCCAGTGTGAAATAGTGAGAGGTTTCACGGCGAGGGTTTGGGGTGAATATACTGTATGGCTAAAGATAATTAGGGCGGTTGCTTCCTTCTTTAAACCTTAGTAAAAAAATTATGCTTGAAGATTGTTAATAATAATAATAATAATAATAATATATTGCATTTATATAGCGCACTTCCAATCGATCCATGAACAATCATGCTCAGTGCGCTTAACAATTTCCATTATCACATGTACAAAAGAAAAATAATCATATAATGTTGACACAATACAATATTACATTAAAAAGCCACAAGCAATCATTAAAGGTATTTACAAGTTTCACCGGTTCAATTTCAATCGTGAGCTCTTTTTGTGAAACGTCTCACTAAATTTATAATCTCTGGCACTACATGTACTATGTTCCGACTAGGGTAAAGCAATGATGGAACACTATCGATTTTTGCGCCTCCTGGTTTGCTTGTTTAGGCTCAGCCAATTAGCAGTGACTTTTACGCTGGTGGTTTGAAAGATAACTTTACATATAATTCAATCGGGCTTGGAATTGGTTGAGTAACGGGTAATCAATTGGTGACATCGCGAACGATATTGTATTAAATATCATACACACACAAAAATTCATCAGTATGACAAAGTCAGATATTACGGTCGACTATTGGTCATACTTTAAAATGTATATCGGCCTAATGAGAACAACAATCACTGGTCATCTACAGGTTTAGTAATATCATATAAGTAAAGTATGTATCGTACAAAATAGACTAGGACGTGTTAAACTAGAATCGTATATAGTATAGGCCCTGATAAAATGTTATGTAGTAATGCTATGTCTTAACTGACAATTATATAAATTAGTATGGGATATGACTAAAAACTATACGTATAACTTGTTGATCTACTGTACATTGTATCATGACGCAGTCCATGCGGTGGGTGTGAGAGGCTGATTATGCAAGACCGAGAATGATTCAACCTTTACGGCCAGAGAAAAATGTTTGTTATACATTGTAATTATACTGTCCTGGATACTGGAGAGTACAAATGTAACCTGGAAAAACCTCGTAAAACTTGTTACATAAACGTAAATATGTGACCAACCAAGTTAGAGGTGCGTGACTGTAGTATGCTTCGCCACAACAATGGGTCATCGTTGCTTTCAATGCCAAGATCATGCCGCAATTTCCTAACATTTCTACAGAAAAAAAGTAGTTATTGCTAAGTTTTAGGAAAAGTTTAGAAAAAAACACATTCATTTACGATAACGATGAAGTAATTATTATGACATATATAAAAACCGGCAGTGAAGCATTAAACCTAACAGCCATTGACATTAACGTGATAACTAATTGTCTCCCATTAGAACAATTTACTCAGTCATGCTTAGACGGCGTAGAATAGAGACCGAGCGCGCCGTTTTATCAGTTCATCGACCTGTTTTGCGAATCAAACAAAAATGGCGTAGGGTTTGTGGCAGCCCAGTTGCTGGCGCGCTAAGGTGTTAATCAGAAAGTCAATTTGAAGCGACAAATTTGGTTTGGTTTATCGGGGATCAAACAGCATTGGCTGGTTCAAATTGTATCTGTGTCAGTATGTAAATGTATTACCAGCTGGTATAAAAGTCAGATGCATGTATATTTGTGGAAAGGTTCGCAACTAATAGTCAGGGACTAAACATCACTGCGGACGGATCCCAAGACTAATTTCTAATAATTTATGTGCTGCAACACAGAGACAGAGCTCGGGAATCGAGCTGGATAGTTGTACCCCCGTCAAGCGATCTAACACTGTGCCGCATCTCAGTTCTCACCCTTTTTTGAAAACGTATGCTCACAAGCCGCCGCTTAACAATAAAAAAAAAAGGAAAGAAAGATGGAAAGTAAAAAATAAAACGGTGTTTGGGGCGTTTTTGCGTAAAGCAAACTGCGTGATGAAAACATGATTGGGTCTCACTGGACATAGTAGACGAAAACTTGTAGAAACGAAAACGGGAAGGGAAGAGCCAAAGACGCAATCAATCAACAGGCGCCGAAGGCGCAATTTAAAAGAGTGTGCCTATAAATCTTTTGATTGTAGAGAGACAACGAACGTGATCTGAGCACACCGAAGAGGATGATAGTCGGCGGATTAAGCTTTGCCCCATATGGCGTATGAAGTATCATAAGTTCAAATCGATGAGAGCAGGCGCCTTCAGGGGTACAAAAGGGAGTTGGGTTGTTTGTTTGTTGTTGTCCCTATTTGTGTTCGGTGTTTTTCTCGTTCTCATATTTATTATTTTTATTATTATTATTCCTACTCCTACTCCTACTCCTACTCCTGCTGCTGCTGCTGCTGCTGCTGCTGCTGCTGTTGTTGTTGTTGTTGTTGTTGTTGTTGTTGTTGTTGTTGTTTTTGTTGTTGTTGTTGTTGTTGTTAGAAGAAGAAGAAGAAGAAGAAGAAGAAGAAGAAGAAGAAGAAGAAGAAGAAGAAGAAGAAGAAGAAGAAGAAGAAGAAGAAGAAGAAGAAGAAGAAGAAGAAGAAGAAGAAGAAGAAGAAGAAGAAGAAGACAGCAGCAAACAGCAGCAGCCTTTAACGTGAACACCTCTCCAGAGAGTGTTACAAATTACTTATCTGCTTACACATATTTTGTTACAGCAAAAGATCCCTTTTATTGGTCAAACTAACTGGCCAATTGCTTCGTAACCAACAAGCCGTGTGTTTAATTAGTGGCTAAGTATCTCTTACTTTGTTACCAAAAATAGAGCGGCCAGTCGTGGATGAGAAAGCCAAAAGGCAGCCGATGGATCGACTATTCGACTTGCTTGAACTAATTATCAGTGGCTGGCACGGTGCCCTGTCCGGTACTGTACAGTATACGTATGTACTGCCTGGCTCTAGCATTGTAGTATGTGAGTTGTTACAGGTTGGATGCGGCTTTCCGAGTCAGTGCCTGGGCTCAGTGAGTTGGAGGAGCAAAATGCCAAGCCCTTTACGTTCTCCGACTGACTCCCGAGTATCTTGGCTTGAGTTCAGGAAAACAGCAGCATCTGCAGCCTTTTCCAACTCACCCTCTATTTGCCTCTATCATTCTAAGCGAGTAGTTACTATGGTGGCAAGACAAGCTTGCGAGATTTACGTTCTCAACAAAGAAGATGGCGACCGGTAAACTTTCCAACACAAAGAGGAGGAACAGACAGAGGGAGTAAAAAAGAAAAATAGAGGCAGAAAAAGATAGGCAGACTGATATTGATGAAGTGAACATCCCATTCGAACAATAAATTCCATTAAAAAAAATAGTGGATATACAAATGGAAAAGAAAGAAGTCAATTATCCTAATTACATAATTGTGTCAATGGTTGAAACAAAACCCAGTCTTTAACTCGAAAGGGATAGTGATTATTCTTTGTAGGATATAATACACGGGCGTTTCCTAATCCCAAGTCCTAACCCTTCTCTCAATACTGGTAAATTTAAGGTAGACACTACCTGATACACTATCAATGGTGGCTTATCTTTTTCGCAGTATTTAACCTAACTCTTATTTTTAAAGGGATATTACACACCAAAAATCGTGTCCCTGCCAAATGGAATAAAAAAAGCAATTAGAATCAGTTAAGTCTAGGTATGGCTGCTTATATATATATCGGCTGGAGTGAAAATATTACTATAAAAAACGAGGAAAAAAACTATGATAAACACCAAAAATTAAAAAAAAAAAAATTTAAAAATACACCCGTACGCAACGAGATAGTGTGAAGCATAACAGAGTTAAAGAATTTGGTCGGTAATTACGATCCCACGTCAAAGATTTTTGAAGCGACTGTCGCGACTGCCGTAACAGAGCCAATTTGTTACGATATATTTTAGGCAACTATTATTGTCCTCCCAGTGGCAATGTAGTCATCTAGGCTGCACTCATATTGTACCCAGAGGCAAAAACAATAGTCTACATGTATGAGTACACTAAGAGAAAAAAATGCGTCATGTAATTTCCTACGTCAATATATAGCTAGGGTCAACTCAATCTCACACCTCGGCCCAGATCGAGTCGACGTCGGACTGACCTTGTAAAAAAAAAAAAAACTCTGGTTGACGCGGTATTAAACTGGGCAACAACGCAAATAATTCAGCGGGTAATAATTACACAGTACCACCGGTGGTGGTGGTGGTGGGGCTTTAGTTTACAAGAGGATACAGTATAATTATTCATAATTATAATGAAGGTCGAACTAGCGAAATTGTACCTAATTCTAGGGGTGTGTTACTATTTTTCGGAGATCCGAGGACAGAAGCTATGGAGTCTAGATGCAGACACGAAATCATAGTAATACTGCGTCACCATTGATGACGAATCGGGATGTTAAACTACAGCAACCACATTATAGAGTATATCAACATAATGTCTACTTAATTGTGTCGACAAAAAAAAAGAAAAAGAAAAAAGAAACAGTTGAAAAAATTTACAAAATTATGTTTACTGTCTGGAGAAATACTTTCGAAAAAGGTCAAAGAATACTATCCTTTCTACTACTTCTATATCCAGATTTCCTTTAAGTTCCCAATTACCATGGCAATTTCACAGCGCATAATTATCCCATTACCTGGGCCATCTATAGATACGAAGCACCAATACGATACGTTTACATAGCGATATAATAGTCAGTAGACGCACATCACAATTATAATAAGAGTAACCAATATTGACAGAGTCCATACTATTCTGGTCGGGTAGCTGGGGTAGGAGCAGGCACTATGTGACCGGGCCAGGTCACGATTTCCTGCTCTCATTCTCTCGCAGACAGAATCAATAGGCTATGCGATGTAACCAACGACAATGGATGACTTAGCCTCGCCCGCCAGGCTGGAGGTTTTCTGGTCACTCATTGGCTCCATAAGACCAGACCAGGGTTGTTAGTATGATTGGACGCACGTGCAGATTCCCTTCACTATAGTCCTCGTTTATGCTGATCGCTATGGGCACCGCCATCCCAGAGCCTCGTCTTTTTAGACCAAAGGTTGGTCACACTAGGAAAGAGCTACGCACTATTTCACTGGATTTTTTTTTTTTTAATGTTTAAAAAAGGCTACCGTTTTGGTTTGGTTTTGTTGTTTTGTATTTTATTCTACATTATCACTCTAGGTGAAGCTCTACCGCACAAGGAAAAGACGCACATACATTTTATGGGGAGAAACGCCGTGACCTTCCTAATCTGTTTATCATTATATGAACTATTTTGCTGATCTCTCGAGAAAGCGACGGGGAGGAGACATGCCAGACAGCTGAGTCAGGTAGGACTAAAGACGACTGATCCACCTACGTGTATTACGATCTAAGCTGATAAATGTGTAGTACTTTGTGCCCACGCGGTAAACAAGGAGGGAATTACCTGCCTGGAGATAAGTACGAGTATGAGCATCAGTGTGTATTCACTATGTATCGAATCGCCCACTGTGATGGCTGTCACTGACGCAGTTCAACTTCACCAGCTGCTGGTGTGGTAACTTAAGTAGGCTGGTTCGGTTGCTTGCTTAACATCCAACGTCAGCACTATCTGGCTATATTGCGGACGGGTCCCAAGACTAACGTTTGACAATTGTATGTGCTGCCATACAGAGACCGAGCGGGGATGTCAGCCAAGCATTTTATACTGACACCGATCTAACCAGTAGAGGACAAAGACAGTAAAATAAATTATGACTGATCGTGGGATTCGAACCGAGGACTGAGGACTTACCGATGGGAGACAAACGTTCTACTATTTGCGCCACAGTGAGGAGACGATATACGCATAATGTATTAACAGAACACAATATCGAAAAACACAGTGATGGTTGCACTGCAGTGACGCATATCAAGTTCAGCAGCAGCTGCTGCTGGTACATTGTAATAATAATATTATTAATATGGTCCATGTACACCCAACACCTGTGACATTATTGGTGTCAGCATCAGGGTGGATCAGTTCTCGCCACGCTTCACTAGCTAGCTCACATCACCGTAAACAGCCCATAGAATTATAAAGTGGTGTATAGGTACACAAATGTATCCGTTGTATAATATTGGTTTGGATATCCTCCCTTGAACTTAATCGTTATCTCACCCCCACCCCACCCGCGCTTAGTTCAAATATAGTTATGATAAATATAATTATCGGGCAGTTAATTATTGATTGGATCGGTTGCGCGCGCTCTACAAGGAACGGGTTTTCTAATATGATTATTTTTCAGAGCAATACAGCGAGACAGCCAATTGATGATGGGCTGGCAAATGCAGTAGAGTCTTTTTATAAACGTATTGATTACAAAACTATCATAGTTGTGTACTATGACTAATGGCGCAACATAAAGCGGTCGGACCAAACACACATGGCGATTTCATTGTAGATATTATGGACTTGATCAATTTGTAAGTGGAAAGCATAACGTCACCCACGATATACTTGTATACTTATCATTTTTAAATGCTTTCAATCTTCTATAATTCAGAAAAGACAAACTGAGGTGACAATATGCAGATTGGCCAACCGTGGGCAAAAAAAAGCGTTTTAATAGACATTTTCTTATACGCTTTGGCTAAAATGTCCACACTCAGATGATCTCTCAGTTGGCAGGGTTGCGTAATGTTGCAATCGAAAATATTTTAAAAGATGAAGGTATTTTTATATTGGACGATTGCCTTTTTAGAGGTTTGACAATCAAAATAAAACGCCCTTTCCCCCACTCGTATCACGATGACACAGACTTTCTGACCCTTCTGAGAATAATGCATATTTTTCACAATCTATCAAAAAAACATTTTATTTCCTCATTCCTCTAAGCAAAAAAACAAACAAAACAAAAACACCTCAGTTTCAACAAAACACCAAAACAACACGTAGATCCCCATTCCTATCACAACAACACACTGTTCCAAGCAGCAAAACAACATGTAAACAGTAATAACACAGGGTTCCCCAACCATCCCATGCCCCCCATCGCCCTTTTCTTCCCGTCCACCCCTCATTAAGAAGCCAACGAGCCATCCAACCAATCAACTAATTCTGAGTGTCGATTGCTTGGTATGTTTAGGTGGATCGTGTGTGGCAGTACTTAAATCTACTCACGTCAGTCTTGAGGCCTGTCCACAAGCAACAAAACAAACAAAGAGATATTGTCTCTCTGTCTCTCTTTTCTGTCACACCAAAACAACACGTAGACATTCCTCTCTCTCTCTCTCTCTCTCTCTCTCTCTCCCCCCTCATCTACCCCAACCATCCCTATCCTATGATCCCCATGTTCCCACAAAAGGCGGACGTGTGAGCCCTGTGCTTGCTGCCTCTTCCATTATTCATGGCCCGAGGGTTTACACCGCTACACCGTTACACTGTGGCTAGCCCCCCAAGCCCGCTGCTTTCCACCCTTCTTCCTGTGAAACACACTTCTACAACCCCCGCACACCCCCAGTGTATTGATATATTGGAACGCATTCCTTCATATAGAATAGAAATAACGACACATTCCCAAGAACATTCCCCCCCCCCAAAAACCCCTCCCTTTGTTCCGCCATTTATCGATACATTGGAACTCATACATACAGAGTAGTATTAAAACTGGAGCGACACAGTCTCAAGAATAGCCACACGCGTGCAAATGTATAAATGAAATGAAACACATTCCTTCACCATAAAGATTAGTACGACCGACAGCATTTCAAGAATACCCCCCAAATATCGATATTGGAACCCATTCCTTCACACAGAGTAGTAATTTTATTATAACTAAAGCGACACTGTCTCAAGAATAGCCACCCCAACTCCTGCCAATGGATGGTTAGTGGAACTCACCCATACATATAGATCAGAAATAAAACTAAAGCGAAACGACACAAGAGAGGTTCTTCATGCACCCCAATGTATCAATACATTGGAACGCATTAATTGTATACAGAGTGTTATTACAGACACGATCTCAACAATACTTTTAATCATTATTTACGGATTTATTAGGTAGGTCTTCATTTCTCGAAATGCAAAGCAAATACATGTCTTGTGATTTTACTACTAAATTTCATTTATAACTCTATGTAACCGACCGATTGTATACAGTTGAAAAACACATTGCACGTGAGTGACTAGCCTGTTATAGGTTGGAGGAGTGTATAGGGAAGGGCAAGGCTCACTGTTTTTACTCTATAATGTAATGTAGCTCGAATTACATGCAGGCGAGGCTTGCACGCCATCCATAACAAACAATCCTCAAGAGGGTAGCCACCGGGAAATGAAAGAAAGAGACAGGGAGAGAGGGGGAGGAGAACGTGAGGAAAGAGAGAGAGGGGGGGGGGAGATAAGTCGAGAGAAAGTGATGAGAGAGAGAGACAGACAGACAAGCAGACAGACAGGCAGAAAAGGTGATGGGAGAGAGAGAGAGAGAGAGAGAGAAGAGGAGAGAAAAGAGAGATGGGGGGGGGGAGATCAGTCGAGAGAAGGTCATGAGAGAGAGATAAGAGAAGGAGAGAAAGGAGAGTGAGGGGGAGATAAGTCGAGAGAAGGTAATGAGATTGAGAAAGAGACAGATACGCAGACAGACAGGTAGACAAAGGGATATAAATATTGGGAGAGAGAAGTAGAGAGATAGAGAGAGAAACAGCCAGACAGAGAGTGAGACAGAGACATACAACATCTCTTCCCGAGTAAGCTATAGAAGACTTCAAAGCAAGAAGATGGTTTCTCTTTCTAAGGAGTCTTTAAAAACAAGGAGATGGCTTCTTTTTTTAACTAGGAGACAAAAACAACGAGATAGCTTCTCTTTCCGAGTTAAGATACTAAAACACACGGGAAAAGCTTTTCTTTCTGAGTTGAGAGACTTTAGGCAAAAAGATAGCTTCTCTTTAAAACAAGATGATCGCTTTCTCTTTCTGAGTCGGGAGACAACTTCTCTTTCTGCCTCAAGGAAAATTATTAAAAAGGAGATCTATAGCTTCCCTTTCTGTGTGGTTTTGCTATGCGCCCAACGTCAGCATTAAAAAATGATAAACTATATTTTGGACTGGCCCCAAGACTAACGTCTGAGATGTTTACGCGCTGCCAAAAAGAGACAGTGCGGGGATAACATGGCTATTGTCTCAGCCGATCACATTAAACTGACACCGGAACGAGTCGCCAGACCGTGGCTCGAACCACAAACCCTTCCTGCATCGAAAGCCCATGTTCAACCCCAGGGCTAACGCACCCCCCCCCCCCCCCCTTTTCCTTCCTAGGAGACTTTGAAACAAGTAGAAAGCTTCTCTTTCCGAGTTTCCCCAACCATATAGTCCCACGAGGGATGCGCACAACAGCCGCGACCGACCCACAGTGCGATGCAAGAAGCCGGCTCTAAAAGTGCTCTTTGTCTATCCCTGCGCTTTGTCGCGATCGATTTCGGTAATGTAATTCGTTCCCAGCCTCAGGTTTCAGCCCCTGGATTTGAGAAACGTTTCCCGTTTTAACTTTACATACGTCCCATTTCGATGTAATGGCACGTCCGCACTGTTGGGCCTTTGCCAGCACGATTCGCCGCCATTTTCAAGAAAAACGAAATAAGGCAGACATACAGATTCTCCTGTTACTTCAGCAAAAAAACAAGGATTAAAGTATCGATTTTTTTTTAAGCAATACCTTGGAGATTGGGAGCCTTTGACTTGATTACCATACAAGAATACAAAGTGATTATTTGGATCTGGAACCCCTCGATGATTATCTAAGTACAAGTGTACAGCGTGTAAGGGATTAAGCGCTCCTCTTCATATTGAATGTGTGGCCTACCCGAGAGCCACGCATGGATACCGGTTGGATTGGTGTCAGTATAATGAGACTGTCTGACTCTGAGACACGAGTCCTGGTATACAACCCTCTCACTACCTCTATGTGGCATCACATAAATTGTCAGAAGTTATTATTAGGACCCATCACCTTTCTTGATACTCATTGGGTTTATGGGAACCCATGGGGCGTTAAACTAGCACAGTTTCTCTCCCATGATAATCAAAAAGCCGCGCGTGAATTGAAATGCCACATTCCCCACCTGTAAAAATATCTGACAATATATTCTTGCAATTTACATTCTTAGCGTTAGAGATCGAAGACGGATCGAAGTTCACTTTACTGGCTGAGAGATACAAAACAATGCCTAAATGTGCGTTAAGCAATCTAAATTAGTCATGGCTAACTCGGATGCTTCACTTCAACAAACAAATATTGTATTGACATATTACAACATGGGAGATTGAAAAGAATGGTGATATGAGAGACAGAGAGAGAACACTATAGTAAAATCCTAAACCTCCAAATTGAATTTAGTAAAATACAGCTGTCTACCAATGGTTCCATCCATCACATTATATCATCTTAAGTTGTTTGTTTTTTTATGCGGCTATTGTAAATATGATTTGATCATGGATTTGTTCTTATTAACAACACCAAAATGCCAGTATTAAGTCAACCAGTTCGTGTAATCCAATACATGTACTTGTAAATCTTATAGAAAACTGAGGAGTAGACAAGAATAAAATAAAAAAAACACTATACTCTCTTCAAAAAAAAGAAAGGTTAATGAGGCATCTTCAGCCATCAAGCCAGCTATTCAAAAATAACTCGAACATCGAGGAAAAAGAAAAAGAAGACGCCAATAACCATGACTGTTTAGCAATTCAAGTTAGCAATAGATCTGAAACTTCGAGTTCCAATCGAATACATGCCACATAAAATCGATTTCCATACCAATCATGTCTAGGTCATTTTTTTTTTGGATTGGGGGGGGGGGGGGGGGGGGGGGGGTTCGAAAAAGACAACACCGGAACCGGCTCTATCGCTCTGAACTGTCCAATGAACAACACATCTATAGCCCCCTTGATAATTTAGAATTACATCAATAATAACGTCAGCTTAGAACACAACCACCCCATCAGCCCATGTCTCTATGAGCAGCACTAACGTTAAGTCTGGCCCCAGAAATAGTGTAGCAGCAGTATGTGTAGATCTAGCATAACACATTTTTTAAAAGTATTAAACCTTGAAGAGTCAAAAAAAAAAACACAATCTGAAAAAAAAAAGGATTATCGCTCCTGTTTTCTAAACAAAACTATATAGAGCTACACATTTCGAGCTCTAATGCGCCCAATCCTGAACGTTGATCCATAGATGGTGAAACAGCAAAACACTTCAGTGTACATCTAGAACTCGATCTGGCAATACACGTACATGTATTAAGAAGACGTCCCGAAAATACACCACAAGAAAAAATAACACAACTGCTCCAGTTTCTGTAGACAGATAGGCCTACACTGCACGACACATGTAATGATGTGTGAAGGATTTCAGCCAGCAAAATCTACCCCTGAATGCTGCTTGGTCTAGTCCAATACTTATAGTCGGGAAAAAGTAGCCATACACGTGTAAGAAAACTCCCGAAAACACACCACAAAATACAATTAGTATTCTACTGCTCCAGTTTTCTGTACACTGCCCGCTACACATATGTAGCTCGATATAGATCTATCGAATGTAGAATTTCAGCCAGCACCGCAATCTAAGCTTACTATCTACCCGTGAGCACTGCTAGTATGCCAGGCCTGACCCAGCTTCTGGTCCAGTAATCGGGAAACAGAAGCAGCAGAAGCAACAGAAGCGGCAACAACAGCGGGGGGGGGCCCCGGCGGG
>RQTK01000290.1:137989-155231 GCA_003991915.1 Elysia chlorotica
TTTCTCTCTCTCTCTCTCTCTCTCTCTCTCTCTCTCTCTCTCTCTCTCTCTCTCTCTCTCCTCTGCCCTCTTTCCCTCCCTCTCGATCCCAAACTTTACATTAGGCATTTGCTAAGTAACAATCGTGGAAGATGGTATCGAACCATTGAGACAAAAATAAAATAAAGAAAAACTAAATAGTCGATATCATCGAAAACCACAAAGGAGAACAAAACAAAAAGTAAGACGACTGGACAATCCTGACTAACAAATACACGGTTTGCGTCGGTATGCTACTGCCCAAGAGTGAAGAACTACGGGAATTGGAAGGGAAATATGGGTAATGATGAAAATCAACAAGGCTAAACAGTGCAATGGTTACGTCGGTGTCAATAATGAATATAGTGTGACTTGCTATGACATACCCATTATCCCGTCGTAGTTCTACGGGACAGTAAGTAAAATGTTCAGACATTTATCTCAGGACCCATCTAAGATATGGCATAGATGTGAATGCTGAGCGTTTAAAGACCAACCAAAAAAATAAAGAAACTATGTCGTTTCACAATTTGTTAATCCAGGAATTGCCGTTTGCTTATTAAATGCTTATTACATGCTGCCATAATGTAAGTGATGTAATAGTGTTAAAATGAAAATCAGAGTGACTGACATATCTTATATGAACTTGCAGGTTAAAAATGTGCTGACACTAAATGGGTTTTTGCTTTATCTTATGGGAAACGTGCTTCCAGTCAGTGTGAATCAGAAATAAGGAAATTAAAATTTTGTTGAGTGTGTGCTGTTTTGTTGTTGTTGTTGTTGTTGTTGTTGTTGTTGTTGTTGTTGTTGTGTTTATTTATTTTTTGGTCGATATAAAAAAGGTGTGAAAATGACTTATACCAAAATCGTAGCAATTGTAATACTACCGCATGTCTAAATAATTCGTAATAATAAAGACATATAATTTTTATTTACAAAAATCTAACTTTATAGTATACTCATCTATAGACCTGCAAATACATTTACAAACACAAGTCCGCTAAGCATAGTAATTTTACACAATCATCTTTCCGTTTAAAAATTTGATCGAATCGTTTTTAATAAGAATCTGTAACAAGTTTGGATGCAGCGGAACTGATTTGAAAAGGGAACTTGGGAAAGAATGAAGTTTAAAAAACCCGTTTTCTCCCAATAAGGATCATTTTGTTTTTGTTGGGTTTTTTTTTATTATTAGGGAAAATCATATTTAGGGGAAGAGGCTTAAAACGTTCGCAGCAAACATATATTTCGGGATATAAACCCCATGGAAAAAGAAGCCAGGCATGTTCATATTTATAGAGGCGCGAACCAGAAATCAATGCGTATTGCCGTGGGCGAATACAGCACATANATCTTGAGGCGAGAAAAAGATACATGCAAGAGAGAGAGAGAGAGAGAGAGAGAGAGAGAGAGAGAGAGAGAGAGAGAGAGTGGGGCGGTGGGAGAAGAGATGATGAGGGAGATAAACGTAAAACGTATGGTATTGATGTGCCATGAATCCTTGAATATAAATTACCATAAAAGTAATGCAAATGGGCGGCCGGAACGAGATTTGTTCGACAAATGAGTCAGATGAGCAACAAGCGAGACAATACATGAAACTGAAGTGTAAAACGCTGCGGTATTCGTATATCTACCACACAAAAAAGGAAAAATAGAGAGGAAAGTAGAGGATGTAACATTGTAATTTGTACGCATAATTTTGCCAGAATTGCGAGCAAAGAGAAGAAAGAATCTTAGCATTATAATAGTATGAAAGAACATTGAGGTCGGTGTAAGATTCCTAAAATTTAATAATAAAAATAAAATTTATCAAACTCACCAGTAGAGCGCCGTATAGGATCCCTCAGGGGAACCCAGCAGACGTTAAACCCGGATAGAGGGAATAAAAGAGGGCTTGCGCCAACGTCTTAAAAAGGTTTAGACTCAAAGTTTTATCATCAAAGCATTAGATTGTCGAGAGTGCTTTTTTTCAATATTGAAAAAAAAAGGCTGCATCTAAAATAAGATAAGCCTTTATTACATAGGGAAATTTGCCTTGGTCGCACACATACATATGGTTCAATTTAACAACATCAATACATAAGTATTATATGAGAGGTACGAAATTTAAACATTTTACATACACATGTATCACGGTTGCAATACATACTTTCTGACATATAATTTTTATTTACAAAAATCTAACTTTATAGTATACTCATCTATAGACCTGCAAATACATTTACAAACACAAGTCCGCTAAGCATAGTAATTTTACACAATCATCTTTCCGTTTAAAAATTTGATCGAATCGTTTTTAATAAGAATCTGTAACAAGTTTGGATGCAGCGGAACTGATTTGAAAAGGGAACTTGGGAAAGAATGAAGTTTAAAAAACCCGTTTTCTCCCAATAAGGATCATTTTGTTTTTGTTGGGTTTTTTTTTATTATTAGGGAAAATCATATTTAGGGGAAGAGGCTTAAAACGTTCGCAGCAAACATATATTTCGGGATATAAACCCCATGGAAAAAGAAGCCAGGCATGTTCATATTTATAGAGGCGCGAACCAGAAATCAATGCGTATTGCCGTGAAACTGCAACTAAAAGTGGAATTGGGTGGATGTTCGAAAGGCGGCGTGAAACGCTAGAAAAAAAAGTGCCTGTGTGTGGGGGGAGGGTCAGCAAAGCAAAATGCTGTTCTTTTTAACAACCGAATTATTTAATGTACACAGGTTTCGTTGTGATTTGACGCATTCGAGAACTCCATTGTAAAAACAGAACATATATATTTCAGTGCATTTTTTATGCAGCATGTCTATTATCTTATCTGCCGGAAAAGAACAAGCACTGTATTTTTGACAGTTAAATCATGTTCAAAAACTGTGGAGCGCTAGCTAAGATTCGAACCTCTGACCTACCGCTCTCAGTCCGAAGTACTACTAACCGATTGTCTAATTTATGGCAAAGAGGAAACGATACATAGTATACATAAATGTAAAGGAATCTGCTCCGGCGTTCTGTCATAGTTATATTCTAGACAAACGCAGCCAAAAAGCGATCAGAAAACACCCTGTCCTAATGGGGTTTGATTATGTTACCCATTACAGCCGTGTGGATCGCAAAGACTATGAATCGATTTAACCCAAACACAACCACCGGTACATACAAACCAGGATCTATGCAGCACCAGAAAATGTTCGAAACACGGACCTCCCAGTGTCCGCCAGGAGCTACTAACCGGTTTCAGATACCAGCGCTCCTCATACGCAAGACAGTCGTGGCTGTGGAGCACCTGCTAAGATACGAACTGTGGACTACTATGACTTGTCCCACTCTAACCTAGACCAAAGATTCGAACCCTCGGATCTCCGATTTTCTGCTCAGAACGCTGCTAACCGATTGAGCTAACAATGCTACCGATAAGTCCTAAACATAACCCGAACACAAACAAGTGGCTGTGGAGCACTAGCTTAGACTTGAACCGCGAACCTCCCACTTTCTGCTCAGAGCACTGTTTATCATAATTGCATGTATGTGCTAACGGCGCTCCCTATACTTGATATGTCATAGCTATTAAGTGTCATAGCAAAACATACCTAATCAACCAACCCCTCCCCCACACTCATTTCCCCCATCATACAAGCGCCAGCGGCAGTCAGCCAGGCTATGGCCAGTCCCAGTAATGAGCGGCCGGAAAAACATTCAATATTGTTGGCACAGTCGCAGCAGACCACTTAGAGATGGGGCATGATTCAGGCCCGCAGAACGCCACTCACACTCACAAAACACACACATCACGGACTACAGACTGCAGAGTTCTATCAGCCTTCTATGCCTCAGCATGTATTCCGACAGGACCAAGTATTTCTGATTACGCGCGTTGAGTTGTGTTGAATTGCTTTAACGTCCAACATCCTCACTATATAGGCTATATTGTGGACGGGCCCCAAGAATGACGTCTGACAATTTTATGTGCTGCCACACACGAGACAGGGCGGGGATACCATGACTCCTGTCTCAGACGATCACATTCAACTGACACCGACCCAACCACTAGGGAGCGAAATCACCAGGGCTCGAACTTCGGACCTTTTGGGTCGGAAACCGATGTTCTATCCCAGGGCCACCGCGCCCCCTGACCACTCACACAGTGAGCATGGACAGGTCAATGATGGCATAACTGCAGACATGCCACCCTTACGCTAGAAAAGGCGTATTCTATGCGTTTTCTTACACGTTGGCCTTCCATGTGGACATTCGTAATGGCGTGTTGGGTTGGCATGTAGAATACAATGCACGCTGACTAGGTGAAGGCTAGAACAGATCTGCCAAAAAGGCGTACTTTACGCGATTTCTGTCACATTTTTCCTGTATTTGTATACTTGTAACGACTGGTTGAGTTGGCAGGGTGGGCTTGTACCGTGCCCGCTGGTGGGGTGGAGGGCTAGTTTCAAAAGATCCGCTATTGTTACACGAAATATGTATATTATGAGGGGTTTTTTTTTACACGATAGGACTCCATGTAGCCACTTGTAATTGCTGCTTTGGTTGTCAGGCTAGCATGTACCGTGGCCGTGCACATTGACAGGCCAAAACAACAACTCTGCCAGCCATCAAAGTTTCTCTTTGTAAGAAAACCCCAGACTAATTCAACAAACATACAACATGCTGTCATCTTGCAGCAGATGTAAAACTTTTTCTTTCTTCATTAACGTATTTTAAATCTTTCTTCATTAACGTATTTTAAGTTCCGGTTTCAAAACTAGAATAAGCCGCTCAGCTCAGCATTACTCAATCTTCTTAATTAATTAATATGAGCTTACTTGAACTTGAAAAAAAGAGTTCACGTCTTCTAACTACATTCTGTAACTTTCGGCGAGCTTACACTCCTAATGTCGTGGACGGAGCCCAATACTAACGTCTGACATCCGTGTTCGTGCATTCTGCACGGTTACCAGGATTCCCGTCTCAGCCGATCACACCATGAGTTTCGAAGTTCGACGCGGGCCACCTCGAATCAAGGAGACCAACGCTCTGTCACCTGCACCAGTTCGCCTCGAAGCGCACATATTGTGTTGGAAAATAGGTACACGATAGTGCGTTCGAAAACGGTCTTTGGCGAAACGGTTGGAAACAACATTGCAATACAGGCTTTGCGACAAGCACGACGATAATTTATGACATAACCACACCCTTTAGACAAGGGGTTTCCTGGTCACTTATTGGCTCCGCAAGTCTAGGATAGAGCTATGATTGGACGCCTTCTATTTCGCTACGGGGCCTGTTATCGCAATGCCTATATTCTTAAATACAAAGTATTCCCGCGAGACTTATCAAAAAATTGGCACGCCCCCAAACAGCCGGTGTTTGGTGCGTGCACCATAAAGCCTTTAATAGCTATAGATAAAGCGTTAGAAAAAAAAAACATTTCTGTAGTTGTACATCGTGTAAGAGTAAAAAAAAACAACCAATCCATGTATTTTATAAGGAAGAACAACAAAAATTGGCGTTGGCATTCTTGAGGAGAAACGCCACAACATGTGCTGAGCGCAACGGCCATGGACAAATCCACGGAACCGATTGAGTGTGTGTCTGTGTGTGGGTGAGCGCTAGCCGTGTTGTGCTCCTGTATTGTATCTGACTGACTCTGACCAGAGGTATCGATCGGTGTGTGCGCTGCCTCTCTCTATGGTTCTCCCTGTTCTCTGGTTCTCTCTGTTCTGTTTCTGGCTCTCTGTGTTCTTTCTCTCTCTGTCTCTCTCTCTCTCTCTCTCTCTCTCTCTCTCTCTCTCTCTCTCTCTTTCTTTCTTTCTCTATCAACACAACAGGGGCTAAAGTGAACAACGCTAGAACTAGAAACAGCACTACTAAGTGATGTTAACTACGTGTTTAACAAGAACAAAGAAACAAAAAAGAAAACAAAACACTATGTGTATAACAATTAGGTCAGCGAATTGCTTACTAGTTCTTAAAGGAAGAATAGATCATAGGTCGTTTTGTTTATTTTCTTTTTTTAACTGAAAATTCGTAAAATTGACGGGAAACTGGCGTACTAACTCTCAAAACAAATCCTTTGCAAACATAACCCTGAAGCATGCCTAACCAGACATTATGATACTACTACTACTACTACTACTACTACTACTACTACTACTACTACTACTACTACTACTACTACTACTACTACAACTACAACTACAACTACTACTACTACTACTACTACTACTACTGCTACTACAAGACAGTGGTCTTGCTAACGATGATGTACACTGGTGGAGCTCATAAGGAAACATAGAGGTGGAAAAGGAAGCCCTTTTTGTTATGTAATGCTATTGTAAGTAACCCAATTAACAGGAAAACTATAGCTTGGCACGAGTGACGATAGGAGACTGCAAAGGGCAGCAACCGCTTAATCAACACTGCACACAGAGCAAGCAGGGTGCCAGCCCATTTTTGCAATAAATGGTCGTGGAACAGTCCCTTGTTGCGATCTGTTAAAATTCAACCAATTTTCCTTGTTTTTCCGGTACCAATGCCATTTCTGTCTATTTGGTTTAATATTGAATACATTTATGTAATGATTAGGTTTTTATTCTTATGGCTAATGCTTTGTCTGCCACATTGGAATTTCACCTTGCGTTAATGTGTTCTTTTACTTAGGTCTTATTCCTTTGTTCACCTGGCCCATGTCATTTGGTTTACATAATACCCATAGCTGTGTCACGTATACATTATACGTGTATCTTGGCACAAGTCTAGCTGGTGTCGATGACTTATCCGTCACTTCCCTGACTAAATGGAATCAGAGCGTTACCTGCCTCGGATAGGTTGCTGGGAGAGTTGGGTTTTTGTGCATAGTCTTTTAATACGGCATTGCGCCAATTCTTGTAAACTTTTATATTATATTCATAGGCCTTTTGTCCATGATTAAGTAAATGTTCCCAGCCATACCAGTCGGATCAGTTTTTTTAGATTATATACTGTAACGCATATTAAGATCATTTGCACAGACGAAGTGGCAACTTGTTAGAAATAGTGCAGTGCTTGACATAGTTTAGTAAACGCTATCTTGTAAAACAAACGAACAAAAACAAAAAAAAATAATTCTTCAAATTAAATTTTGTCATCATAACAAAGCAAGTTTTCAACAACAACAAAAAGATTAAGCAAAGATATATAGATGATTTGAGAGTAAATTTCATCTGAACTACCAGAAAAAAATAGAAAAGTATCCTCATCGTGACCGGATTCGTTATGTAACACTGTCATTTCTATCTAGGCTATCATAACCATGCTTGTGGCTTCACAGAAAGAACAATACAAAAAGAAAGAAACAAAGAGATGGGTGTCTCTACGTGCGTATGTGTGTGTGTGTCTTTGTGGAAGAGGGGTGAGTGATGCTGTGAGCAATATATATTGTCCACACAGATTCCGAAATGTGGAAGGCATTATGATGGAGAGAGTGAAGCGGCCAGTCATACGTGAGAAGCTAGCTGAGCAACCATGCTTGCCCTAACCAGGACCAGCCGGCGTGCATTAGCTGGACTACAGCATAGATCTCTAGACGACCTTGATCCGGATGTGCCAATTGTCTCTACAGTTTTGTATCAAACAGTATGAAGTACAGAAGGTCGAGTCGTATAGGATCCCACTGGGAGAGAGAGAGAGAGAGAGAGAGAGAGGGGGGGAGGGAGAGAGACTACGTGAATAATTTCTAGTCGATTGGATCCCTGGGAGACGTTAAAGCCATAGAGAGAGGGATAGGAGAGGGAGTCTAAGGCCAGCACCATATAGGATATATTGTGGACGGGTCCCAAGGCGAACTTATAAATTTTACGTGGAGAGGGAAGGAGGGAGAGAGAGAGAGAGAGAGAGAGAGAGAGATAGACACGTATACAACACGTGGGGTCAGGGAAGGCTTATTAAAGGATGCCCAAACTAACAGCAAGCAAAGCAATATAAGACAGCAATTTTTCAGCCATGTACGTTTCTTAATACATTTTGTGAGAAGAAAGAAATAGCATCGCCCCCCCCCCCCCCCCCCCCACAACAAAAAAAAAAAAACCAAAAATCCCTAAATGGAAATCCGTTGATGACTCACTAGTAGAAAATTACACGTCTTGGGAATAAAGGTAGAATGAATGTAATCGTGTTATTGATAAGGTAACAAACAGTTTTAATTTATCCATGCACTGTGATGTCATATTAGCCAACAGCGCGCAAAGACATAGCCAAGAAGACAAATCCTAATAACGCTTTATTAAATGGGCATTGTATTATTTCATTTTAAACTTCAATTCAGATGCAATCTACACCACTTCCCGTACACTCTTATTTCTTTTCATCATCATTATCAGAGAGAGAGCAATAGTTTTAAAGACGTAATAAAATTAAGGTGTTTCTTAAAATTATGGGTATCTTTTTCAGGAATTAACAACATACTTTGAGGGTGCTTTCGATTATTATAATCATTGTTGTTGGCCTTTTTTTGATCGTTATTAATTGAGGCGTGTATCTGGTACCATTCTTTTATGGAAAGGGTTTTCAAAACAT
Source organism: Elysia chlorotica (assembly GCA_003991915.1). Lineage (NCBI taxonomy): Eukaryota > Metazoa > Mollusca > Gastropoda > Plakobranchidae > Elysia > Elysia chlorotica. Next base: position 146,544 of record RQTK01000290.1, read on the forward strand.
ACTTGGAGGGTGCTTTCGATTATTATTATCATTGCTGTTGGGGTTTTTTTTTTTCCTTTTTGAGGCGTGTATCTGGTATCATTCTTTTATGTAAAGGGTTGCCATCATATTGTAGGAAGCGTTTCCATACATAAAAGACAACATTCATTGCCATGCTTTTAGCAACAGTCCAACAACGATACCATGAGAATAGCGGCGGACTTGATGGAATAAACTAACAAGCTTATCTCTAGAGCGAGTAGGTTTGTGTGGAATGCATGCTGACATAACCTGTCAGGTGTTGTCCTCTATGTGCTAAATACATTACAAATGGTGGACGTCTTACTATTATTTATACATGTTGTATTCATCACACCCCCTAATGTAGATACACGGCACTCACCCCACGTGACATTATTTTGGTGGAAGAAAGCGAAAGCAGCCTCTCCGAATTGCGCTTGGAGAGTTGGCTTCCTATACAGGAGGCCCGGGTTCGAATTCCTCTGTGGCTACCGTGAGTTTGACTAAGTACTGGTTGGAAAGTGTCAGCATGATATGACTGACTAAGTCCCGGGCACCCCACTCCGGGGTCCCGTCAGCGTATATGATATTCTAAGGCCTGTGAGACATACTAAAAAGTTACAATAGGAGAGAGCTTGGCTTTCTGCGATCGTAGAATTATGTTTTGTTATAACTTAGCTTCGATGGTTAGCAGCAACATCTTTAAAATTGAGAAAAAGAATAAACACCCAAGCATGCACAATTGACTCTATTGGTACAAATACGAATGAAAGGACGATCGTTTTCACATGTTCACACATTAGAGCATGATTAAATACAACAACTTTAAAGGTCACCATGACTAGAGACCTCAACTGGATAATCTGACATTATAGTCACAGGATACTGCAAAGACAACCCAGGAAATTCCTTCTTTCTCCGTGTCTAAGTATCACACCCACCAAAGTTGTTTGACATTCAAGAAAAAAAAAAACAAGTCTGACATTTAGCACAGCCAGGCAGAGTTTCCTCCACAGACCCATGCCTTCAACCTGTATGTTCTTGTGACGTGTAAAGAGAGAGAGAGAGAGAGAGAGAGAGAGAGAGAGAGAGAGAGAGTGTGTGAGTGAGAGAGATCAGGAGGAAGGAGGAAAGAACGAACATAATTGAAGACTTGGATGACTAAGATTGGATGGCATTTGACTAAAGGTATCACGGTGGAAATCAACAGTTATATTTCATTTTTGCCAAAATTGATTACATCTATATCAGGTTTAGTGATTTGAGAAGCATAATAGCTTGATTGATGATGACGATCGATCATTGATCTTTACTAAATCAATTAAAACTGGTTGCAATTGATTTTTTTTTCATTTTTAATTGGCTGTTAATAGGTAATAAAAACATTCATCCTTCAGTGATACCTTTAGGATCAAGTTGCATTGTCCATTTCAAGAAAAAAGAGAAGTCCAGAACTCACCTGTCTTATAAAGCTATTGGAACTGTCCGAAAAGCTTCCATCGGAGCGCTTAGGCAGTTTGCCTTTCTGCTTGCCACCTTTACCCTTAAAAAAAAGGGATGAGATCAAATGATCAGAAATGTTTTCATCATTTAAGAATATCTATTGAATGAAGAGAGCACTGAGTAACAAAAATTCATAAAATTGACAATGATTTGCAAAACAGAAAGGATCTTGCAAAAGAATTTATCAGACAACTGACTTCAGATTAATGATTTGAATTTTTTGTTCAATTTAAAAAATGCTTTGCATATAAGGTCAACTATTAAATTGCCACTTCTTTTTCGTGCACAAACAGTTATGATTTGAATTAGATTTTGTTTTTAATAAATAGTTCATTCTCCTGCTTTTAACACCCCTCTCCCTCTCTTCTCCTGACTACCTACTATTTTACTAATTTTCCTCAATCTGTCCACTTTTGAATTGAACTGGACTGGATGGCAACCTACTATTTTACTAATTTTCCTCAATCTGTCCACTTTTGAATTGAACTGGACTGGATGGTTTGATACTGTTATAAATTGGTTCTTCTTAGTCTATCACCTGGATGCATACATGAATGCATTTAAAGTCTCAACATGATGCACAATAAAAAACGACAAACTTATCTGCAGGACCTATTTTTTATTGAAAAGTTTCTTTGTCGCTTTGACAACAACAACAAAACAACTTAATACCATAAATTCTGTTGCAAAGCAAACTTTTTTTTTAAACTGCAAAGTGATGAGTAATTCTCTGAATTACAATATGCAGGAAACTTTCATAGTTATACACCATAGAGTTGATGCTCCACGTCACACCATGTGCAAAATAAGTCTATGTACATGAAAACGTAAAAATTCAACATTTGTACAGTGTGCACAGCAATTGTTTCAAAAACAACACTGCTGCTGGTAACTATGGCACTTATCAATTCATTAATATTTTAAGTATTATATTCCATTCAAATTAGCTTTGATGAAAAAAAGCCATTACTCACAGATGAGCTAGGGACCAAGACATTTGCAATTGTATTTCCACTTAAAACATTAATTATTCATTCAAATATGTTCTAGGTGAGCAGGTTGGCACTCCGAAACCTTGCATCTATTCACATTTTCATCTGCCATCTTTACTTTTAAAATGTAGTTCAAAATGACAGCACCATGGTGTTAAAAAGTATATGTACCAAAAAGAAACTCAAAATAAAATGTGCACATTGAACATACACTCATTGCTAAAATGTTGGATTAATTATTTTAGCTTGCTAGCAATGTTATTACAATAGAGTATACTACTAGATGTTTTTTTCTTTTTTTAATGTAATAAAATTCATGATCCTCATATTTTTTCAGATGTATTAGATAAACACAAAATAAATGTGTTTATCTAATAATTAATATATACATCTGTAAAAATATGAGGATCATGAATTTTATTACAGTAAAAAAAAACCATCTGGTAGTTAAAGCTCAATAAGCTGAATGAAGTCTTGGGGGTTATATTTCAACTATTTTTATTATTTGAAACAACTGTTCCATCTAGATGGCAAAAGGGGTGGCCAGAGAGATAAAAATTGATGTTCACTAGAATGGTAACATTTTAAGTGTCACAAGAAAACGTCACCTGATATGAACATCTGAGTACATTTTTTTAGATTGGACTGTGAAAGGACTGTGTGATTCATAAAACTGCCAGTAAATTGCATTCAAGGCATATCATGATAGGGAGATAATTGACACGTAGATCAACCGATGAGGTCACATTTTGAAGAAATTTTAACAGAATAGACATTTAGCCTTATACTTCCCAAGTCATTATCTATGCTTTTTAAAATGAGTACCCGGAATTGACTTTCATGCTTGATTGAAACTAGTAGCAATACTTCAAATGTTATTTTAACCTTCAAATTTTCAGAGTAGCTAAATTAATTATGAAAAGGAACTGCCGTGTGATCTTTAAAAAATACAGTTTAAAAGGTAAAATTACAAATTTGAACTTTATTTAGAACTTGAAAAACGAAATTGGCTTGACATACAATGAGCAGGCTGGCAATGGATGCTGATGGGAGACTGCTTATGTTTGCACCTGACCTCAGCAGACAAATTTGACGCTGTCTATCTAGAGCACTCAGCTGTTTGTATGCTTTCAAGAAAGATCCTATATATGGCAGTAGGTTCCAAAACTAACGTCTGAAATAGTGAATATTTTACTTGCTGCCACACATAGAGTTTTAAGTAATCAGGTCCCAACAGGCACACCATACTGACAAAATGAAACCTGACGAATAAAGTTTGCCCTATTGTGGTCTCAAACTGGAACCTCTCAATTAAAATGCAAACTTTCTTCCACTGATATCAGCCTCCTGCCAGTGCTCTCTTTGGACACGTTCAATAAAGTTTTGAGACGAAAAATGTCTCTTTTCTTATTATTCTATTTGAAGCTGGACCTTGGATTGCTCCTTGTACAGTAAATGATAAAATGATTGTAACTAGTAGTTGCAGGCCATAGGTATTTATTTCTTGAGGAAGAAAATTACAAAAACCAGTCAAAAATATTTGATTTAGCAACACAGCTTTTGTGGTGTGCACATGTGTAGCTGATGGAGCAAAGCATAGCAGTGTGATTGTCCAAATTTTATACATAATATATATATAATAATAATAATAATAATAATAATAATAATAATAATAATAATAATAATAATAATAATAATAATAATAGGTTGCTTATAAATGTCTTGATTTTATCCTTGATATAACTAGTACTACAAATATTAGCTCTGTATTATTCGATGACAATCAAAGAAATTATGAAGGTAGAGAAATTCTTCTTGTGAGGCAAAGAGAGGGTTTTAAACACATATCTCTTATGATCTGTACCAATCATCAAAATCCGATTGTAAGCCAAAGGATTTGTTGTTAAAAGATAAAAATCAGTAAACGACTTTAACCCTACAAGTGTCGATAGTATATATTTGTGTGTGGTGTTGGGCTATATTTGCTAATTTATAGGGGTCATAAAATGGACTAATCATCTAATGTCTAAGACAGCAAAAATTTAAATAAATTATAAAACCTATACATTTTTTCAATTTTGAAGCTGGAAGGGTGTAGAAAATTTTGAAGCGGGTTTAGGTACCATACAATAATTTTGTGACATTGACCTTGGCCTTGAATGTATAGCCTCACACCAAGAATAAACCAGCTGTAGCAGATTCAATCATTCATGCAACAGAAAAAGTGAAAATAAACTTCAAGAATGATCCTGAGTTTTCTCTCTGACCATTGCCAACACAATAGAATGACATGTAATAAGAATGACATAAGCATGCAGAAGTAGATAAGGTATTTAGCTGGTATGTTATTCAGGTCTCTTCATCAACTAGATCTACATTTCCATTTCTATCTAAGTACTTCTTTAGACTCATCTGCTCTTGGCACTGAATCGTATAAATGAAGGTCTAGATATCTAGATCTAACTACTGGCTCCTCGCCTTCACTGTTACTTCTAGATCTAGATCTACTAGACTACCATGATTATCATCACTAACAATATCAAAATGATCATCATTTTCACCATCTAAGACATCTAAAACTTGTTCTCGAGTAAGTTACAATTTCTTTCCTGATGGACCTGCTCCTTGGTTATTACTGTTAGAGACTTGGACTTTCAAGAGAAAATCGAGTGTCAACATGTAAACAATGTATGAGCTGAAAAGAGCTGTTATCTTCAAAACAACACTGGAAGGAGGTGGAACTCTTCTTTATTACTATGAGAATAGTTTAGATTTATTTGGCGGTGTACAGAAGCTTTATAGTCAACCATAAAATAAACCCTCTTTTACGGCCACTATGATCGGTCGTAACACTACAGCAGCGACTTATCAGCCGTAAACACTAGGGTTAAGACTAGGAGACTAAACAAGTTAAAAAGGTGTTTTTTTTAATCAGCGTATGTTTAAATTACTAATCTAGTCTACAAATAATTTTTTTTAAAACAAAAATAAACCCAAAAACTTCTACGTCATATCTTGAAATAGAGTTACATTACTGTGATTACAACATAACATTGCCTACATCTTCATTTGCTTTCCAGGCGCCCTTAACATTAAAAAACTTTCAAAGTTAGAATTTAATGAGAAAAACTTTTATTTTATTTTTTATCAGTATATATCACAAGCCTGTTTTGAAAGCAAAAATAAGTGATTTAGGAGACTAAATTACACAGAATAGATTTCTATAAAATTTACAGGGCTACTTCTTAAAACTTCAAACAGAATGTGAAGTCCTTAGATCAGTGTAAATAAGAACTTACGAAATTTATAATTTCTATCACTGACTTTGAGGTTTGCTTCTAATAGAGTGTTCACTGTTCAATCAAAGCAATGTGTGTCTCTAGTTAAATGTATTTTTAAACATAATTATTTGTGTCATTTGGTAATCATTAATGATTTTTTTAATATATATAATAGTTTACAAATTTTTAATACAGGTATAGAAACATTTTATTTTAATATCTGTGGACTCAGTTCTATCACTGGATTGGTGAACTTTCTTTGTCAGCCTCTAAATTCTGGAGCTGAACTCACCTACTGATTTTAAAATGTTATGGAGTACTATCAATATTGGAATTTAGCACTAGAATGTTGTACTTGCCCATAAACTACAAACCCCTGCAAGGCGCAAAGACGTATATATATATATATTCATTATTTAACTAAATCAAAATCGATTTCACGACCTAGACCTAGCAGCACCATTTACGCTATATATATAATGTAAGCCCTAGGTACACGGCATTTTTATGAATTGCTTTCTTCAGGCTGTTATTTTTGTTTTTGCTTGCTACTTCAACACCCAATCTCAGGCTATTGTGGATGGGTCGCAAGACTAATTCTGACACACAGAGGCATGCGAAGAGACCACAGGAGACCCAGTGACAGTCACTGATCCCACCAGTAGGGGGCGAAATCAGAACAAATAAAATTTTGACCGATCTTGGGTTTCTGACAGGGTACCTTTATCACCACCCCCAAGGCATCCCAAACCAACATTGGTGCTAACACTAATGTTCAGCTTTTAGGTCTATGGATAGAATTATAAGAATGTAATTGTGCTAGTGAATAGTGAACCATGATGGTATCTATAATAATGCAGCAGGCTAGAATTCTAGACTCTAGTCGCAAATAGCAGAATTACTGTTTTATAAATATTTATCTAGGCCTACAGACTAACAGAGCAGTTACAGTTAGATCTATAAATTGGTGCCACTGCCAGGAATGTGTTTGTGATTATAATTTATTATCTATATAGCCTAAATATAATCTAGATCATGTAGATTTATCTCTAGATCTAGAGAACACAAGTTCTAGACAAGATCTACATTAGATCATATTCCATGCCATATATAGATCTAATCTAGATCTAGATCTAGAAACAGAACTAGAATTCTGGAATTTAGTTGTCTAGATTCACGGATACTGTCACAGTGAGTTTCAGAGCGAGTACTCTTCTGGTAGAGTTCCTCGTTATTGTGAGACAATTGTTCCGGGGATTAGTGTAGATAAAGATAATTTATATTTAATTCTAGATGAGATATATTGCTCATTGTAGCTTTGTTTCAGTTAACCTACCTGGGTAGCAGCTGGCAGCGGTGGCTCTCCGAATTCGGATTGTACTACAAATTCCTGAAATTGAGAAGATGCAAGCGCCATCTTTTCTGTCTTTGAGGATACTCCCTAGCTCTACAACTGCCCCAAAACGAAGCCATAGAAGCAATTTCCAGCAGAATAATCCAAATCTAGTCACATTTTGATGAAGATGTTAGTACAATTTCAACTATGACTGATAATCCATAAGACACCACTTCAGTAGTGTTGCTCAGGATTATCTGTCAGGCAAGATTTATTCTCGATCATACACTGTTGACTTTCAATTGTGAAACGAAAGGGTTGTAGGAATTTATATTTATCTATGAATGGGTTACATTCACTAAATCCTGGTAGTATAAACCTGCTAATGACAAATTTTACACTATAAACAAAACAACAGAATCTTTAAATCGTCAGAAATTGTTTTCTTCAGGTTTTCTCATTTTAAGTAAAGCTATACATTTTGCTCAACATCCTTACGATCATCGAACAAACGTAAAATATTATGGTGAGTACTGAAAATGTAACAGGAGCTCTCATTGGTCGTGCTTTTAGAAAGCACCTGCGTAAGTCCAACTGGCATCGCGCCCGATAGCCCTTGCTGGCTCTGTGTTTGAGGCCTGCTACAATGTAGTAACAGACCATTATTCCGCAATTGAAGCCCTCTAAACCCACCATAGCACATAAGTTAGCTTAACTAACAAAAGCAGCGATTAACATGCACTGACGATGGCTGTCATTTTACCACTTATCCAGCATTAACTTGCTGTAAATTACATTTTCGGCACCATGATCAAATTCCACCCTTTCTAAATGATAAAAAGAAGGCTATTATTTCCTAAATTCCTCAAAAGGACATAGGTATGCTGTATGCGTAGAGTAAGATCACGAAATGTTCGTTAGCATACGCAGGGGATTTGAGATAACATTTTATTCAATTATAAACTGATCAAAGCGCTTGGAATACATTCTATAAATATCAGTTTCATAATAATAAAAATCTAGGCAGACCATTTACCATACGTAAAAGTTGCAATAATACGGTTCTTACATAATAATCAATTTTCAATCTATTTATAATCATCATCGTCATCATCATCATCTCAAAAAATTAATGTTGATGTGAAAAGATAAAGTGTATGGTGGACTCGTGTCTTGAAGCAAGAACGCCTCATTTGAACACCGGTCTGGATTGGTCCTGATCTGACTTCCATACATCTGTTTCAGCATGACTTTATAACATCCCTTGCACGACAATACATAATAATTTATTATAGCAGTTTTTGTCAACTTTCCTAATGATATCATTACTCAAGGACACGTCATTATATTTCATGTAGACCATCTGACCTTCGCAAGGTTACCACAACTACTCCCACTTGAGGATATATTTAACATGGTGGATATGGGACACAGAAGGTGAATTTTTGTCTCATTTGCATAATTATCGTAATAAAGAGACATAGGGGGCTCGCATGATTCTCTTTGACTAGTAGGCCCTATTAATCCTGGCCCAAATTGGTCCCCTCCTTACTACTTACAACCTTAAACGATGACC
>RQTK01000290.1:156544-167534 GCA_003991915.1 Elysia chlorotica
ATCATCATCATCATCATCATCATCATCATCATCATCATCATCATCATCATAATTAAAGGGTAACTAATGCCACATACTGTTGCTTTACCAAACATCATTAATAGAATTAATGTATAACTTGAACCGATGACATCATGTTGAGTATTTATAATGTCACACACTGTTGCTGTACCAAACATAGTTTAATAAATGTACAACTTCAACTGATGACACCATGTAGAGTATCTAATGCCACACACTATTGCTGTACCAATCATAATTTGATAAAGGTACAACCTTGACATATGACATCACGGAGTGTAACTTATGCAACAAACGGACATACGGCAATGCTAATAGCATATTCAGGTGTTTGGCACAGGTCTGCAAGAAAGAGTGGTCTCCAGCCATTATTTTTTAGGTCTTCTTTTTCTTGTTTTTTTTTTTTAAACCGGATTACTTACTATAGACTTTGAGGCTTGGCAATCTGGTGAGACAAGGGAATCATACGCCAGCACTTCTTTGTTGTGTAACAAGTATGCCAGTAACTAGATGTATAAAGAGAGCCCAGCATCTAGTTCCTAATCATAAGAGTGACTTTTGATTTGGGGGCAAAAGAAAGTGATGTTTATGTTACGCAACACGTGTATACGCATTCTGATTTTGATTCATGCATCGAAGATTTTCTTTACACCGTATAGTTATGATACTCTGCATAAGTTAAAAAAAAAAAAAGAACGTCTCTCACATAAAGGGTTCTCACTTTTCCCCCTTTACAAGATAGCGTACTGAATTTAAAATTAATGTGTATATTAGGGATAGAAAATGGGACCAGTGAAGATATCACCTTTCAGAAAGACAAAACAAACAAACAAACAACAAAAATTAGAGTGTCTTATGACACACAAATGTTCAAATCTATTAGCTAACCCAATAGTTCGTTGAAAGTTCCTTCAGTTCCAAATTATCTTTTAAATGAAAGATCGAACATTTAAAGTTTAAAAAATTCCTTTTGAGAGACGTTTCTTTTATAGAGAACTTTTGTTAGTCCTCAAATTGATTGTTTTAGTAGATTGTAATATAAATTATTATATAAAGACAGTGTAACAAGAGAAGCTATATTTAGTCTGAAAATTCCATCCGAAACGTATATATATATATATATATATATATATATATATATAGGAAACACAGATATCTATGCATGCTTTATTGATTATCCGAAGGCATTTGATACAGTTCACCATACGGAAACGTATTGAATCTGTACAGATGTCAGATATTGATAACAATGATATAGCCCTGTTATCAAACCTGTACTGGGAACAATTGACTTGAGTAAAGCGAGACAACACTCTCGAGAAATAGAAGATGCTCCTGGACTAAAGGTTGGGGGTGTGTACTGTGAAAAATAACCTACGAAATTCCGATGATACAGTGATCCTGGCAGAAAGTGAAAAAGATCTCCAAAAACTAGTAACAGTAGGAAAAGTGGAAAGTGAAAAATATGGCCTCCTGGTTAATATTAAGAAAACAAAAACTCTTGTAATTTTAACTAAAAAAAAAAGAAAAAATTGCTATAAATGTTATTATTGAGGTGGGGGAGGATGAAACGTTTGTACATTTGGGACAACTAATAACAGAAGATGGACAAAACGAGACAGAAAAAAAGAAAAAGCTAGGAATGGCAAAAACAAATTTTAAAAACTAAAGCAAACCCGTTCTAGTTCAAATGTATCACTTCAACCTAGACTAATGCCAAGCAAATGTTATATTTTGTCGACATTTATGTATGGAAACTTTGACTCTGACTGCAGATATTGAAAGAAAAAATTAATAGAAGCTTTAGAGATGTGGATTTATAGAAGAATAACAAGAGCCTCTTGGAGAGGAAAAAAAACTTGAAGTACTAGATATGGTAAAATATCAAGCAAAAACATCTCCTCAAAACAGCGAAAGAGAAAATTAAATATTACGAAACGTAAGAAGGCACAATTCCTTGCAGAAGAAAATTGTTAGAGGGCATGGAGGTAAAGAAAGGAGGAGGATAAGTTAGGTAAACAATGTGGAGGACTCGACTCGAATGAAAATCATCCAGTGCTGCGAGATTGCGCTTGAACAACAAAGACGGAAGACCATGGCATCCAACCTCTGGAAAGTGAAGGAACTCTGACTGACTGAATATATATATATACTTTCCTTGGAGTGGCAGTGGGGAAGATAGGACGTGTTTTCACTATTTCTATATTTGATAACGTAAGCTGTGGAAAATAATACATTAATTACACTTGGAAAATTAATTTATAAGGTAGATCTCTGGGGCCCCTGCCAATCCAGCTAATTTTCGTATTACATACATATTACATACATATATCAGTGACGACAACTGACACCCTTAAAAAGACCAGGTGATAAACATTCTGTCGCAATTTCTACCACGATCGTGACACTCAACGGTGCATTGAGCTGAACAATTAAACGTGCATAAATGCACCTTGATCGAAAATTGCATGATACTTTTCCATAATTTAGCATTCTAAGTCTCAACAAATAAACGAGTGAAGCATAACGTAGGTATTACGAAACATTAAAATAATGAAGCAGATGTTTTAGGTTAGATAGATAGATAGATAGATAGATAGATAGATAGATAGATAGATAGATAGATAGATAGATAGATAGATAGATAGATAGATAGATAGATAGATAGATAGATAGATAGATAGATAGATAGATAGATAGATAGATAGATAGATAGATAGATAGATAGGTAGATAGGTAGGTAGGTAGGTATAGACATATAGATAGATAGAAAATAGTATTAAATGTGTAATAAATCGGATCAAAAGAGTATCGTATTATTACGGAAGTTACAATTTATCCATAATTATAACATTATTGGCTATTATGTTTTCAATCAGCCTGCACTACCGCTGCGAGTTTCATTTATGATCAAAGACATAAGTACAAACATTCCCCAATACCAGCATTTGCCACTATCAAAATACATCGCGGACGCGCGATATCTGATACGCTATATGCATCGAAAAATTAAAAGCCACTAAAAATAGATAGTTGCATATTGTCTCTGACTGGCTGAAAAGGATGAAGGAGTTTGGTACGTTCGCACACTAAGAACCGAACTTGTAGATCTAGATAAAATCTAGGTTCGTATGCTAGATCTATAATCTAGACTGATGCATCCACAGTTGGGGTTTTAACAATGATGCTAGAATCTGTGTGATTCTTTTAACGAATAATTATGTTTAGTGAGTAACATTCAAATAGCATGGCGTGTTTATGAACCAGACAATATTAAAACAGATTTCAACATTCGTCGATCTTAAGGGGGTAGGGGGCAACCATTGAAGACAGCAAATCGGAAACAATGTAATTTTTATCTCTTAAAATCTTCTCCTGGCAGTGAAAGCGAACGCAATTTTCATAGAACTTTGTTTATCTTAAGCGAAAAATAGTCTTATCTGAATGCATTGGTTTTAAAACGAAAATGGACGAATTTTCTAAGTATGACATTTCTGTTTAGAAATTCCTCTTTGACATGTAGGGGTAAAATGCTTAAACAATACATAGCTTACGTATCGTTGCAACAAAAAAAGTAAGAAGGCTTATATTACGATGAGAAGTAAGCTACGAAATGTGTGTACATTCTACCCCTAGATTTCTAACCATGTGCTCTGATCGCTGTCTTTCACTGGTGAGTGGCGAGTGGTGACTATAACTACATGTATATTGCTCAGTGTCCACCTCCAAACAGAAAGATGATTGGTGGTTATTGTAGCCAATCGTCCGCAGTTAAGGCAAGCAGTAATTGAGCACCACGTGATAGACGCTCTGTTTGGTTTGTTGTTGTTGTTTTGTTTTGTGTTTTTGTTTTTGTTTTGTTTTTTGTCTTTTTCTGTGTGTGTGTTGTTTTTTGGAGAGTTTTCCGACATAGCTAACCCTTAGATTGGCAAGGATATAACCTACTAGGCATATGCCTATACGGAAGTTACAATTTATCCATAATTATAACATTATTGGCTATTATGTTTTCAATCAGCCTGCACTACCGCTGCGAGTTTCATTTATGATCAAAGACATAAGTACAAACATTCCCCAATACCAGCATTTGTGAATTTGCCACTATCAAAATACATCGCGGGCGCGCGATATCTGATACGCTATATGCATCGAAAAATTAAAAGCCACTAAGAATAGATAGTTGCATATTGTCTGTGACTGGCTGGGAAGGATGCAGGAGTTGGTATGTTCGCACACTAAGAACCGAACTTGTAGATCTAGATAAAATCTAGGTTCGTAGGCTAGATCTATAAATAATCTGTACTGATGCATTCATAATCGGGGTTTTTACCAATAATCCTAGAATCTGTGTGATTCTTTTAAAGAAAATGTTTAGCGAGTAACATTCAATGAGCATGGCGTGTTTATTAATCAGAACATATTAAAACAGATTTCAAAATTCGTCGATCTTAAGGGGGTAGGGGTCAACCACTGCGGACAGCAAGATAAACTGAAAAGAAACAACAAACAAAAAAAAACAAAGAAGAAAAAGTAAAAAAAAGTACCCTGTGAATGTTGGCATTATGACTTATAAAGTTGGCTGACAACCTCTATACCTGGATAAATTCACGCCATCTTTCTCTGTCCTCACATCAGCCGTAAGTACAACGTCGCGGTAGCTTACAATTTGTCGTAAAAAATGCACATGTAGGCCCTACATGAGAACAAGATGACATACGACGAGTCGTAAACTACTGCGACATTGTACTTACGGTGCTATGTCTGTAGAGCGATGTGTATTTGTTTGTCTGTTGCTTAGCGCCAAACGTCAGTCTATAAAGGCTATAACCTGGACGCGTTCCAAGACTAGCGCCTGACAAAGTTAGGTACTTTCACATAGGTACAGTGGGCGAAACCTGTAGTGGGATACTGCCGTCAATGATGTATTTATCTTGATGAGAAAGTACACAATTTTAGTGTGCATTCAATTGATTTGTTGTAAATTTTCATAACACCGTAGACTTTTGTTGGGGACAAAAATAACATTTACTTTTTTCGACATGGACATAACGACTAGGCAAAAAATAATATTTACTTTTTTCGACATGGAAATAACGACTATGCGTAAAATAATATTTAAGTTAATCAAAATTTCAAATTGCAGTCAGAACAAACATTATAAGAAACGTGGATCGAAACCTCGATAACGCTGACTGTAGGGTCCTTGGCAAAGGTCTACCTCACGCACCCTGTTATTGTGTTACCAGAGACTATAGATTTAGTGAGGAGTTTCACGAAAAGAGCTCCCAGTGTTTTTAATACGAGGAGCTAGCGTGACGCATGCCCACTCTATTTCTTCATTAAAATTAATGCAGCTGAACAATGTTCAGACTGAGTATTTACTAAGGTTTAAAGAAGGAAGCAAGCACCTTAATTACCTTGTTTCGCTCTGGGATCTCGGGGGTTCCGCTCTGTGGTCTCGGGTGTTCCGCTCTGGGGTCTCGGGTAGTCCGCTCTGGGGTCTCGGGTGTTCCGCTCTGGGGTCCCGGGTAATCCGCTCTGGGGTCTCGGGTGTTCCGTTCTTGGGTCAAGGGTGTTCCGCTCTGGGGTCCCGGGTAGTCCGCTCTGGGGTCTCGGGTAGTCCGCTCAGGGATCTCGGGTAGTCCGCTCTGGGGTCTCGGGTAGTCCGCTCTGGGGTCCCGGGTAGTCCGCTCTGAGGTCCCGGGTAGTCCGCTCTGGGATCTCGGGTGTTCCGCTCTGGGATCCCGGGTCTTTCGCTCTGGGGTCTCGGGTGTTCCGTTCTTGGGTCACGGGTGTTCCGCTCTGGGGTCTCGGGTAGTCCGCTCTGGGGTCCCGGGTGTTCCACTCTGGAGTCCCTGGTGTTCCGTTCTTGGGTCCTGGGTGTTCCGCTATGGGAATCTGGGTGTTTCGTTCTGGGTTCCCGGGTGTTCCGTTCTGGGGTCTCGGGTGTTCCGCTCTGGGGTCTCGGGTGTTCCGCTCTGGGGACCCATCCACGGAATAAATTGTTGCTGACGTCGGGTGCTAAAAGAATCCCACGTTTAGTTATCGAAGAGTGCTTTCGCTTTCTTCGATCCAATAATGTGTGTGTCTCCGCGGGTCTCATTAACTGGGACCTAAAATAATACGTCTCATCTCAGCAGGTTTCACACCGACCCAAACTCTAAGAGTCTTGTGGTTCAACTGCAAACTCAAAGCTCATTCAATTTGGGAAGAACCCGTTACCGGTTGTGGATTAAACGCTCAAACGATAGAAATATCTTTTTTTTTTTTTTAATCATATACGAGTACATTCGAGTTACTCGAGCAAATGAATGCTAGTGAAAATATTACGTCTGAATGGTATTTTTTTTTTTCGGTATTGGGTTGCTTCGGGTCAGTTGTAAAGTAGAAATTGTAAATAAGCTTTGATGGACTACAATATTGTTATCATTCTTTACATTTATTAATTTTTTCCTTCTAGGTGAGAATGATGAAAGGTGGCAAGAAAGCAATAACCGTCTTGTGTTTCTTTTTCTTTTCTTTTTTTTCGTTTAGCACACTCATTTTGAAGGAAAAGAATAATTGTTTTGACATGACAGCTTGCGATTAAGACATGTTCTTAAAAGTACCTGCAAGGATGTAGACAGTTTTACAGCTCAAATGTAGCGTACAGAATTGGCATCAGACGTAGCAAATTCAAAGTGACATAGTGGGCTCAAATAATTATTTGACGTTACAAAAAATTCAAATGAAAACATTGCCGACGTAAATGTGCCCAAAGGAATAAACAAAAGTGACATTAAATATTAAAATATGCAAAAAATAAACAAATAAACCTCTTAGATCGCCTTACGTCTCGTCGTAAGCTTTCTTATTCTTATAATTATATTGTTACGACGAGACGTAAACTACGTCTTGTTTGTGCATTCTACCCAAGATGTCTTCAAGTTAAACATCGTCCACGTTACAATGGAGGATTTTATACGGCGATGGATACCAAGACTAAAGTCTTAAAAATTGTACGTGATGCCACACAGACAATGCGGGCATACCAGTAGCCTACTCTTGTTTCAACCGAACACAATACACTGATACGATTTAATCAGTGTATGTGTGTGTGTGTGGGGGGGGGGGGAATCCAACGAAACCGGACGGTTGGAAACCCAGTAATTTACCAACTCCGCCAGATTACCCTCCCGTAGCCAATATAGCCTATAATAGTGCTGCTGTTGGACGTTAAAACCAACCCAACCCAACCAACCCTCCCGTAGTGTCTAAACGACACTTGTACGGCCCCAAGTTCGCTTTGTGCTCAGATACTATACCGGTTTGGTCAACATCCTTGATGTCAAAGCTGCTGCACGTTTTGCGTCATCCAGGTTGCATAGTCAGGATTAACCAGCTGAGCTCGAAGTATTTCTAATAATGGATTTCGTTACAACGTTTGTTCCGTGTTAATCAGCACTGTAGAGTAATTAGGTTCTTTTTTGCTGGGGTTTTTTGGTGCGTGTGTTATCTCCTCGTTCACCTTTGTAGATAGTTTTTCACCGTTCGAACCTTTTGATACCCAAAGAAGAGCAATTTCAAGGAATCGTGCCACGTTGATTGGTTTCGTAAATACCGCTTTAGTCTAAAGTTCTTAAATATATAAAGACTTTATAAAGATGGCATGGACATTTTATAGATTAGAGACTTAAGCATAGCATCGCGGTAGCTTACAACTCGTCGCAAGAAAATGAGAATGAGAAGGCTTACGACAAGAACATACAACTTAGCGCGAAATAAGGAACACTGTTTAAAAGTCTGGCCCTACTGCATGTCGGTTCTTGTTCTGTGTGAGAATCTGACTTTTTTTCCCCCATACTTGACCCTTTTCCCGTAAGGTCCATTAGGCCCATATTGATTTCTTTTAAATTAGTTCTTAATAATTACAAATCTAAGCTTAGATCAAAACTTTACATTTAAAATTAATATTTAGATTCCAATATGATCAGTGCAATCAAGACCTTAGATCATCGTCACTTGTCGTGTATTTCTTCTTCTTCTTCCGGTGTCATCTCGGGTGAGGTTGACTTGAAATGGTCCTCCATGCACTCCTGTCTCTTGCGTTTTCGCTGCATTCTTTTGCTGAAAGACAGGTCCATTCCTTAATGTCATCTATCCATGCTCTTGCTGGCCTGCCTCTTGCTCGTTTGCCATCCACCATTCCCTCCAGTATTACCTTCTGTATTGTCTGGTGCCGCCTCACATGTCCAAAATACTTCAGTTTTCTTGTTTTTATTGTCTTTAATAAAGACGGCTGGATGCCCAGAGTGGTACACACGTCTTTGTAAAAGTATTTAAAAAAAAACTTTTCTGTCCAGCTAATTTTTCCTAGACGGCGAAAGGTCCACATCTCAAAGGAGTTGATTTTCTTTTCGACTTCTTTAGAAAGAGTCCATGTCTCGGACCCGTATAACAGGGCAGAGTGCACATAGCATTTCAGTACTCTAAGTCTAGTGGATAATTGGGTTTGTTGTGATGTTAATATTTGCCTCAGTTGGCCAAACCTTGTTTTTGCAATGGCTATTCTAGTATATATTTCTTCTTTATTTTTAGCATCTGAATTAATGCGTTGTCCAAGGTATTTGTATGAAGACACCTCCTCTAGGGTTTGGTTGTTTATTTTTACGATGGCACTTTTATCTTGTTTTTTGGACATAACCATGACTTTTGTCTTCTGTAGATTCATGTCTAATCTATAAACATGTTTATCATTTTTCAACACATGAAACTTTCTTCTTCTTCTTCTCGTTCTCCAACACTCTCTTCAAATTCTGATCCCAGCCTGCGCGATGAAGGCTACTGTTTTCTCTAGCTCAGGAAGGGGCCCGTATAGCTTCGTGTGCATGTCTATTCTCTCCCTCCAGATGGACTGTCTAACATTGTTGTATAAGCTGCAATCCTGAAGCACATGTTGGGCTGTTTCTGCTGCCTGTCCACACAAGCAGAGATCTGTTTCGCCGACTTTAAATATCTTGTGGATGTGGTGTTTTAGTCGGTTATGTCCAGTCCTGAAAGATAGGTCTAAATCTACTTCCTATTTGTATCTACCGCTACTACATTTGATGAAGGTCTAAATATTTAGCGCGTATTTGTAAAATAAATTAAATGTACAAAAGAGGCAACCCATGACAAGTTACAAGTAAAGTCATACGATCGTAACGTCGCGGTTAGATTACAACTCGTCATCTTGGGCCGTAGGTTTAACGTTTCGATAAGCTTAGGCTACGACTCGTCATAAGATATTGAAATAAGAGGGCCTACGGTGAGTTGTAAGCAAACGTGACGATTTAGACCTACTTATGGTCCTTTATTTCTAATATTAATACGAGTTCTAATCTACAGCGACGTTGTTACGACCTATAATGTTTGACACGATTACTTCACTTGCTTAACCAATTTGGATTTATAAGCTTCAAAATAAATGTTTGTGAGATGTGTGTGTGTGACTAGAGGCAGGGTGGGGTAAGGGGGGGGGGGGTGCTGAAACTTTAAAAGAGTAAACGATATAAAAGGACATGATTATTTGGTAATGCTTTCCCCACAGAAACGAAAACAAACAAACAAAAAAAAAACATGACATAGAATACCTGCGAGATTCGGTATCAACATGGTTGTGTCAGCCAAAGAATAGCCAATTAGCAAGATAGTTCAACATTGCTGGCGAGAAGACGTAGGAAGGTGTACATTTGGGCATTCATTTGGTTTACCATTATAAAAAAAGAAAACAAACAAAAAAAAAAACCAAAATTAAAAAACAAAAAAAAAAAAAAAAAAAAAAAAGAAAAAAAAAAAAAAAAAAAAATTAAAAAAAATAAAAAATTAAAAAAAATAAATTAAATAAAAAGCTAAGTTCGTAAAGTATGTATTTATATACATCTACCCTTTAAACCTAAGTTTGTAAGTCTCTTGCATTATTTTATATACATCTATTTCGTTAAAAGTCTCGTGCATTTATGCACTTTTATTTCAATAAAACTAAGTTTATTCGTCTCTTGTATGTAGATATATTTATTTCATTAAACACAAGTTTGTATCGCTCTTGTATTTAGATATGCGTATTTCATAAAAAAACAATTTTGTAAGAATCTTGTATTTAGATGCATGTGTCTCATAGTAAAACAAATTTGTAAGTATCTTGTATTTAGATATTTGCATTTCGTGAAACCAAGCTTGTAAGAATCTTGTATTTAGATACATGTATTTCGTGCAACCAAGTTCGTAAGTCTCCTGTATAGACATTACTCTTTTGTTTCATGAAAAACAAGTTTGTATGACTCGTGTTAATAGATATATTGCACATGTATTAACGTTATTCAAACCAAAGTTTGTAATACTATTGTATTTATGTGTGTGTACATGTATTTTATTAAAATGACACTGTGATATGCAAATGAACTAAAAATTTTAAGCTATATGTCACTAAATTTTTTTTTATTGGGATAGGCCTTCATTTCTCTACAAATTATTGCTTGAATGGTCACCATTGAACCTCAAATTCTACCTTTACATTACTATGAACTACTTTTGTCATAGTTAAAAAAGCTAGCAGTCGCAAATTACAAATTAAAAGCATGATTTGTGGGTTGTATTTTTTTTCATTTACTACAAACATACATACCCAAATATTTCCTGGAAAGAGGAGAAAAAAAAACGAACCGAAAGCGTAAGTTCTATCTTACTTTTTAAATACTGAATAATCATGCATTAAATTTTCTTTTATTATTATTATTATAGAGAGAGAGAGAGAGAGAGAGAGAGAGAGAGAGAGAGAGAGAGAGAGAGAGAGAGAGAGAGAGAGAAGAGAGAGAGGGAGAGAGACGTGCAGACACGGTAAAAATACAGAGAGGTAAATAAGGAGAGAGAACGAGGGAGAGAAAGATAGAGAGAAAGACAGAGGGAGAGAGAGAGAGAGAGAGAGAGAGAGAGAGAGAGAGAGAGAGCGAGA
>RQTK01000290.1:168449-200300 GCA_003991915.1 Elysia chlorotica
TTATTATTATTATTATTATTATTATTATTATTATTATTATCATTATTATTAAGAGACGATCAGACAGACAGTCAAACAGACAGATAGATAGACAGAGACAGTTTCAGACAACTTTCCTTTCTTTCCTTTTTTTATTTCTTTGTTGTTGTTGTTGTTGTTGTTGTTGTTGTTGTTGTTGTTGTTGTTGTTGTTGTTGTTGTAAGCCTTGTTTGTAGCCCATAGTAAAATATTGCCTCTAGCAAGATAGCCAACAATAAGCCTTATGCCTATCTATAAAGAAAAACAAAAGATCAAACTCGCTCCCTCCATTAGTTTATTACTATAACCTCTGGAGCCTACTACAATCCTTGGCAAACTCACACTAGTCACATGGTTAATATAATAATTATGTCCATGACTTGTATGCTGTAATTATTTCCCTTAGTTCGAGAGTGATCCCCCTGACATACTTCTTTAGTGATTGTACACGCGACTGTGGTTCCCATCTGTGTTTTTTCTTGTCCTTTTCTGTTCATACAACTCTAATTATTTGTATATCATGGTCAAAATACACTTGGCTACCGAAAGTTCAGACACAGTATTTTGTACCGCCCTGATTTCTGCATGCTACAGACCAACATGTTCACACCACTCTGATTTAGATGTGCATTTTCATCGTGAATTTTGTTGTACTCCGATTTCCACAGTATACTAAGCAAGGCTTACATCTCGAATAATGCTCGATTCAGAGAACATGTCTAAAACATAGTGAGGGCCGTTGATATTAATTTGTTAAAAAGTTTACCTTGCACTATGTCTTGGTGTTAAAAGTTGATATTAATTTTTGTTAAAGATGTACCATGCGCTTGATGTTATCCGTTTATATTTTGTTGAAAATGTGACCATCATTTGATGTTAATCGTTGATATTTTCTTAGCTGATGATTACCGTTGATATCATGTTGAAAATGTGCCTTCAATTTGATGTTAACTGCTGATATTTTGATATAAAAATCGGACTTGCACTTTTGTTCAAAAGATGCAGCCTACATTTGTGTGCTACTTTGATGTTTTGATAAAAAAAAATAATTAATGTGCCTTGTAGTTGTACTTGATAAGCGCGAAATAAAAATTTTAGAGCTGCAAATGTGCCTTGTAACTGAATTTCTTTATTAATGTTTTGCAGAAAACGTACCTCTACTGAATATACTCCATTATAGAATGTTTAAAATATGGAGATGTACTCTGGTGAGCTCCGTTGATGTTTTGTTGAATTATTATGTGCCTTGTACCCGATGCGCGCCATTGCCATCTCGAAGAAACTGCGCCTTTTAATTGGTTTACTAGTGCATGTGCGTCATATTTAAGTAACTGTTCAACCCATATTGACTTATATCCGCAAACTGGAACATGACTGTGCTCTTGACGTTTAAAAAAAAATTAAATGTCATTTAACAATACAAACCATTTTACTTTTCATAGTAGGGCAAATAAAAAAAAAACACGCATAAAAAGTTGCTTAGATCTCGGACCGTAAATGCAACGTCGCGGTAGCTTAACTCGTCCAAAAAAATAAATGAGAATAGGCTCGTAAGCTACTGCGACACTGTACCTACCCCCCCCCCATATTTATTAGAGAGAGAAAGATAGGGATATATATAGAATATATATAGAGAAAAAGAGAGATAGAGTGAGAGAGGGACAAAGAGATTGAAAGAGTGAGTGAGAGAGGAGCGGATGAGCGAGTGAGCGAAGTAGAGATACAGAGACAGTGATAGAGAGGAAAAGGACAGACAGACAGACAGATGATTGATAGAGAGAGATACAGAGAGAGAAAGAGAGAGAGAGAGAGAGAGAGAGAGAGAGAGAGAGAGAGAGAGAGAAAGAGAGAGATAGAGATGGAGAATGTGAGTGGAGACGGTTGAGTTTAGTTGATTGCTTAATGTCCAACGGCCTCCAAGACTGAAGTCTGACAATTTTACACGCTGTCATGTAGTGAGACGCGAGTATGATCGAGGTAGAGAGACATAGAGGTATATAGAGGAAAAGGAGATTGAGAGATGGAGAGAAAGAAAAGATATATAAATAGGCCTACAATGTAGATCGAAAGAGTGAATGAGAGAGGAGCGGATGTGCGAGTGAGCAAGGTAGAGATACAGAGACAGAGAAATAGAGAGGAAAAGGAGATAAAGAGATGGAGAGAAAAGGAAAAAAAGCAGATGTAAAGAGAGGGAGAGAGACAGAAAAAATATTCACGCCTGATGAAGCCTATTATTCTTTTTCAAATGTTTAACAGTGACAGCCAAAAGACATAATCTTTAGGCAAGGCAAGGCAAAAAAAAAAAAAAAAAAAAAAAAAGAAACCTCTTAAATCAGCAGGCATCCAGCCCACGTTCATTCATAAGTTTAGTATACTACCAACACTTACATCATTTGTATATTGCCATAGTGTATTGATTTTTTAAATGGAAGCAAAATAATTGCCTTGGAATGTGAAATACACGTATTACACGCGCCTCCTCCCACTGCTAGAAACCATGAACGTGTTGCGCTAGAACTAGCAAATGTTTTTCTTGTTTTGCGTGTGTGTGTAGCATGACTGGCTTTGCTGAGTTCGCACGCGCGCGCGACCGCGGTCAAAAGCATGCATGCTGGCTTGGGCCGCTCCTGTTCTGAATAAAAACTCCCCCTAGCGGGCTGACTCACCCAACGGTTCTAGACTAGCAGACTTCTGCTGCTTTGAATATCTAAGCATTCTGAAAAAAATTAATTCGCATCCCCATCAAAGAACGATTCAAATGACTGGATATGAAATAATTTGTACGGGAAATAGCTCAGTTTAACTGGGGAGGGAATTCGTTGAAATGCGAACAAAGACAGCGTAAGAACGTTTAGCAGAAGCGATACGCTCAGTTGAACAGTAGCGGACTGCTAGCATACAAGTATAATCAACATCCGGTAGCTACGGAAATTGCCGAACATTACCGAATTGTTGTTATTACAATGGCTGACTACCAGACTACGAATCGGAGATGTGTAACTATTTAGAGCAGATCAATGTTTATCAATTAAAAGTCATGCCAAAATTTAAAAGATGAGCTCAGGCGATCAAGGTGCAGAGGGAGGAGCTGAAAAGGATGTGGAGTATTATTATCGACCAGGTAAGAATGTGAAAAAGATTCTAAGTGAGTACTGATCAGCGCTGGAAGCATCTCGTGAGCTTCTGTTTGACTCGTCTTGAACTCTCAAAGAGGAAGCGGTGCCATGCCAGACTATTTCCTCCTTGGTGCCGGAGAAACTATTCTTCGTGTTTATTGAACCTGTGAAAAGAAAACATACGTTTGTCTTAAAAATTTGTAGAATTTTCATTTGTATTCTTTCATTTCTAAATTATACATGTTTGCCGATGCGAGAACAATGAAAATTTCCGCGAATAATCTGTTCAAACGGTGAAAATTAATCGTCTTTTTGTGGTTATTTCCCCTTGGTGATAATCGAGAAAGGAGAATTTTACAGGAGCAAAATTTAGAGATTTATAATCCAGATCATGATTGATGAGTGATACATGTATTTATCTAAGGTTTTATGGTTTCAACTTGAAGATTTCCTTTTTCAGCAAGACATTAAAAATCTGGGATTTCTAATCTAGTCATATAGATCCAGATCTAAATCTAGATAAGAAAACTACAAGATGGATTACTCATCTAGATCTAGATCTGGAATCTATAGATAAAGGTTTAGATCTAGATCTAGATTCGAGATAGATTCTATTAGATGTAGATCTAGATGATTAGATTCGACTTAGAAATAGATGCACATCAAGATCTTTACCACACACGAAATGTAGATCTAGATCTAGTGTACTAGATTTTAGATCTTGGTCAAAATCTTTAGAAAGCTGTTTTCAAGAATCATAACAAATGATTGGAAAGGGTTCATTAATTCTAGTTTGCGATGTGTTATGATCAGCATTGGTGAAATATCCACATAGGCCCCAAGTGATGGATAGCCTTCAAAAGCTGAAACTCAGTAAGTTTTGCTTAAATATAGGCCTACATCATGAGAAAAAAAAAAAAAATTGCCGGGAGTGGGCAACTTGCTGGTCTTGTGTTTTTTGTTTGAACTGGTTGCAGCTGCTTGCTCCATCATTATTTAAATTTTAAAGGCTTTGACCAACTCTTCTCAAATTTTTAAACACTGTAAATAATGTGACATAATCAGTCGCTAATTTTAATAACGATATTGATAATTAATGTTAATACAAATCATACAAATGATAATATTAAATGATATTGCATGATTTTGGTCTTGCGAATTGAAAAATCATTCAAATCAGCTGTACATAACCATTCACATATCTTACCTTTTATTGTAGGTGGTCGCAGAAACGATGGGTTGAAAGCAGCTGACATTGTCCATGTGCTGCGTGAACGAGTGGCCTACCTTTCAGGTCAGTTAGTTTTCATTAAAAAAATTTATTTGTACCGTTAGTTTTAACAACACACACTCATTGCTATTGCATGGATTGGTTATATAATAAAATGTTTGTTTACTTTTATTAAATAAAATCATCCAGATTAGGATAAAATATTTTCAACTTATGAAATTTATGGTTCATTGAATCTATGTTATTTTTTTATTTTTCCCACTCTGTCTTGGTGTGACATCATGTAATTGTCACTAATGTCAGATGTTAGTCTTCCGAATTGTCTATAATATTTAGAACCCTATTGCTGGCATCGAACATTAAGAAATGTAACTAAAATTTATTTATTTATAAAATCTAATATTTCATGCATTTTATGCCTTAAGTTTTACATACATAATAAGCATATGATTGTGTTTTCACCAATATTTTCTTTGATGGCGTAAGTGCAATGAAAATATCATTACAGGTGGGCGGGATAGAAGAGGAGGTCCGATTCTGACCTTCCCATCACATACTCACCCAGAGAGGTTAAAGCATGAGGACCTCCGGAGACTCATGACATACTTAGCCAGTGTACCAAGGTGGGAGAATTTGGATGTCTCATGCCCCAGAAATTTGTTCCTTGCACAACCAACTCATATATTTATAAAGTTGAATGGATATCTAGTTTTATCAATATTTTAGTGACGAAAATTGAAATGTTTCAAGTCCCCATAACTGGATTCGTTAAAATAGGAAGCAAAAGGGAAAAATAATCAAGAATTTTGAATATCACACATTAAGACATTTCTTTGAAATTTCTCACAGTTACACTTAAGATCCTGAAATATGGAAGGTGTAAAATTCATACAATCTGATTCTACTGTAATTATTGGTACCAAACTTAGCCTTACCGGGTACAAGCCCTGCTCTGGCAGATATATTACTGGTTGGTTATTATTAGTATAATGTGACGGATTAACCCTCAAGTATTCTTATCTGGGGTCCTGTCTGCAATATAGCCTAGTCAATCCAATAAGTATTATTTGGGTCAGTCTCAGTTTAAATTGACTGGCTCAGGCAGAAGCCCTGATATTCTTGCTCTGTCGCTGCGTTTCAGAACTTAAATTGTCAGATGTTTGTCTTGGGTTCTATACACAAAGCAGCATAGCCAAGCTACTGATGTTTAAAGTTAAGAAGCTAATAAACCAACCAATCAAACAGTCATTTCTATATTTGTACCTTCTGTTTCAGTGATGAGGTGCGGGACAGGGGCTTCACCATGATTCTCGATATGAGAGGGACCAAGTGGGAAACTGTCAAACCTGTGTTGAAGGCCCTACAGGTAGGCTGCCTGCTGTTATTTCTTTCAAGTCATATTAACTTTTTTCTTTTTATACTTTATACAGTGATGCCAGTTTTTTTATGGTACAATATTTACAGATGTTAAGTTAAAAAAAAATTGGCGCATATATCAGAGTTTAGTGAAAGTCTAATAAGGGGCTATGTTTTGTAATCCAATGTTATGTGGGGTTGAGCCCAAGAAGTGCTGTAAAAAATAATGATCCAGTTGTTGTACCTTATCCATCAACTCCTATAGATTTCTCACCCTTCTTTGAATCCTTATTGTTAGGTACGACGGCCAGGAATAAAAAAATGAGCTATAGGCTATATAATCATTATAATGCCTTTACAATTAAGGCTGCCTATTGTGCTACTGTAGATTGAAGTCTACACGGCGGCGCGGCTGGCGGTAGGGCGAAAACTAAATGAGCGCTGGCAAACAGCCGTGTCTAATTAAACCAAATGTCACTGACTTTGATTAGAAAATTTAGGTATTTTCTTTTTTTTTTCAGATTATTTTGATATGAGAGAAAAAAATTGTGTACCTCTTTGAGAAAATACAAATAAATTGAAAAAAAAGCAACTTCATGCAATTTGTAAAACATCTGTACAATGTTTTAACATGTTTTTCAACATTACCTAAATAACTTTGAACATATTTACTTGATATTTGAATCTTATGCCTAGGGATTGGCAGATTTGATTGAATTGCTTGATTTAAGTAAATAAAATGTGATAATTTAAGTTAATTTACAGTTTTATTGGGTGTACAAATTACAAGTAGGTACATCATGTTTCAGGGGTGGAAGAAAAGTTTTTTTGAACAGAAAGGTGTAATAATTAATATCTTTTATACAAATTTATGGAATTTGAATTTTACCCTGCTTTGCTTTTGAATGATTATTGTGAATATATAGTACTTCAGTTGTTTCTCATAATTATTCAACAAATTAAGCATTAAACAAATAAATGGAATGCACACACTTTACTCAGAATCAGATACACATGGATAAGACCAACATTACCATTCTGTTATTTCAGGAGTGTTTCCCAGGCAATATCAACATGGCCTTCATCATAAAACCAGAAAAGTTTTGGGAGAAACAGAGAACCAGTCTGGGCAGTTCCAAATACAATTTTGAGGTTTGCATCATTATTCATTTTACAATCTACATAATATTACAACTATTGCAATTGCTGAGGTAAAAGATTTTAATTAATGAATGCCACTGAAAATTGTCTTGTTAACATGCTTCCACATTGTCCTCTCTCAGGTTTGATATTTGATATGCTTATTTATAGAATTTTAGAGATAATATACAGATATTTTTTTGCGTCATGAATTTCACCTTTTTCTATTGTAATTACGTTTTTAGTTGTTGTTGTTTTTGTTTTTTTTACTAAACTTCCTTAAAATTTTAAAATCTAAGCCTTTCTTTGCATAAAACATAAATTATTCCTGAAAAAAAAAAAAAAGAAATTTGTAAAGAAAATGAAATTTTCAACGTGTATTCCTGTATTATTTTCAGACCAACATGATATCTTTGGACAGTCTAAACAAAGCAATTGAACCAACACAGCTCACCAGAGAATTTGATGGTACATTGGAGTATGACCATGAACAGTGGATACAGCTTAGACTGGTAAGATCCACATATATGTTTGTGATGTATATCTCAACATCCCTTTTGTTAGTGTCTGGGAAGCTTGTTCTATCCTCACTAGTTACATATGTCAAAATCCCTGTGACTTTTCTGAAAATCAAACCAGATCTAATAAATCTGCTTTTTTTTTTTTAAAGGCCGTAATTAACAAAGCATCATGAAAAACATTACTAAAGCAGAATTCCACAGAGGAAAAAAAATGCAAGTATAATACACCCATTGTGAAGACAGATCCCTCTCTTGTTTTTCAAAAGTCATTGTAATCAGAACAGAGGAAGAAAAATTCTCAGATTTTTTTAAAATCTTCAGTTTTTAATTTTTAATGAAGGTATTAAACTGCTGTTCTTCTTGTAAGTATTTATGAGTATTCACATAATCTAAAGTATTGAGAATATACAGACTTGTCAAAAAATGGATGAATAAAAATGAGTCAATATCCTTCCTACTTGCCTACAGTTTCTACAGGGCTCTGTCCATTCACTCCAGGATGTAACCTTCCATTTCAGACTTTCATTTGGTAAAAGTGTCATCTCTCCATCTCCCCACTGTCCTCCTCTTTTCCATTTCTTGACTGCCGCACATTAACTCTTAGAATCCATCTGTACATCTGTGACACATATCCCATGCTCTAAAAAATGTCTGCGCATGACATGGCCAACATACAATGCTTGTTGTGTTTTGATTCCACTGAGTGGATATACTCGTGTGTCCATATCATCATCATTACCATGTTGGCTTGTCTGCTCTGTCAGAGTTTACCTTCCGCACAATCTCACTAAAAAGCTCCTTGTCTTGGACAGGCAGGCCTCCTTTGTAGCCACTCTCTAATGTCATTCACCCATCCTCTTGCGGGTCTGCATTTTCTTCTCTTTGCTTCTAATTTTGCTTCCAGAAAGTTTTTTTTCTAAGATAGAGTGCGGGTTCATGAGGATGGAATGGATGACAGCCATCAGACCCACTGCAATCAGTTCAATCACATGGATCTTCTGCCCTGGTCATGCGGGGGTCAAGGGAAATGAGAGAGCAGACAAGCTGGCCGGGAATGCCACGGTGAATGGCACCCTCAGATTGGATAAGCAGGAAGTGCTAAAGGCTCTCTCTGAGCACTTGAGGAATGCAGAGGACACAGCGGCAGAGGACCAGCAAGCCATCAAGAGGATGATTGAATTGGGGGTCAGGAAAGGAGAGGGACGTGGAAGACAGCTCGTTGGGAAAGATCGCAGAGTACACAACCAAGTCTTGACGGGGACTGTCAGTTTGGACACACTTCGTTGCGTGTTGCAGAGGGGAGCGGAGCACGTATGGGGTTGCCCGTTGTGCAAGGATGCTGTTCCATAGGACAAATAAACAAATAAACAAAAGATTCTTACATCTGGTTCTGAAAAGTTTACTGTCTTGTAAAGGCAAGTCTCCTTTGTAGCCAATCCCTAATGTCATCCACTCATCCTCTTGCGGGTCTGCATTTTCTTCTCTTTGATCCTAATTTTGCTTCCAGAAAGTTTTTTTTCTAAGATATTTTGTCCACCCTGTTATACGGGTCAGAGACATGGTCGATTAGTAAAGCACAAATGAACAAAATAGAAGCTTTCGAAATGTATGCATTTAGGAGAATAGGGAAGATATCATGGCGACAAAAATTGACCAACTACGAAGTGTTACAAAAATTGAACATAAGAAGAGAAATAGGGCAGTGTATTAGAGATAGGAAGCTGCAATATTATGGACACCTCATGCGTCATGAAAGTGTGATAAGAGATCTCTATAACGGCGAAGTGGAGGGCAGCAGAGGCCGGGGACGCCCCAGAACGAAATGGAATGACAACATCGCAGAATGGACGTGCTACTCGCTGGTGCAGTGCCAACGACTTGCGCAGGACAGATGTCAATGGAGGGCCATTGCAGCCAACCTTCGCAAGGAGACGGTACCCGGATGATGATGATGATTTTGTCTCTTCAAGTGCCCCAAGTATTTTAGTTTTCTCTTTTTGTTGTTATCTAACTGAACATATAATCAAAATTGCTTGTCATCATCTTGTGCAATCTTTTTTGTTGTTGTAATATACACAAGATGAAAAACCTTGTCCGCAGATGCTGGAGGAGTTCATCTGGAAAGCCTTGGACCTGCTTGACAAACTTGGCGCTCTCGGTGAGATCCTGACCAACCCCGAACTGCCTGATGATCTGAACGGAGCACAGATGGTACTGGAAGAGCACAACCAGCTCAAGAAGAGGGTCACAATGGCGCCCGTTGAGCAGCTGGCCATGGAGGGGCACCACATTCTGCAGAGGATAACTGGGGAATACATCGGTAAGGGGGGCAAACATATGTTGCACAGTTACAAAGTGCTTACCCAATAATAATATAATAATAATAATAATTGTTGTGTTTCTTGCTTGTAACAACTTGAAATTCTTGAACTTGAAAAACAGGAACGCGGGAAATCTTGGATTGGTGAATTGCAAACACGTTTATTTACTTTGAGGTGTCATAACATCATTATCCATGTACAAGATAGGTTGATCACATAATCATAGTAATGTACAGATGACAAACAATATTAAATAGAGTATATACATTGACATATTGTTAGGGAAACATGAAATGTGAAATATAATACAAAATAAAGAGTTATCGTTCATGTGCATAACTACAGGCATTATAAATTGTTTCCCTTGGTTTTGGTAATAAGTCTAGTAAATCATTTCCCCTACATAACAAATTATTATTATTATTATTATTAATAGTAATAATTATGATAATAATAAAAGTAATAATGATAATTTAACAACAAAAGCAGAGATATTTATAACAATTAACATGTACTTTCTCTGTGTCAGGGTCTGGAGGGCGCAGATATGTCATCTCTGGTAACGCAGACTTCCAGTCAGCCGTGCCCCAGATTTCGCAGCTCTTGGACAACCTGCAGTCGACCAAGCAGCACCTGAACCAGCTGTGGTCCGTCAAGAAGATGAGGCTGGAGCAGTGTTTCCAACTGCGGATCTTTGAGGAGGATGTCGAGAAGGTGGGCAGAGTTAGCCATATTCGTAACAAAGTCATTCAATTTTTTCTTTTACGTAAAAAAAAAAAAATACATTATTTTGTGGTTTGGTTTGTTTTAATAGATAAAGACTAAGAAGAGGGGGAAAATTGAATAAGATCTCAAGGAGGGTGTGGACAACATGGGCAGATTTAGTCATAGGCTTGAGATACTTAAAGAAGAAAAAAAAAGGAGATGAATTTGTAGTTTTAAAAATTAAATAACAAAACCAAGAATAAGAGGAGGGGTAAAAAGAATCAAGGAGAGCTTCCAGCTCAAGATCTATGAGAGAGATACGGAGAAGGTAGACCAGAATCTATTCATAGTCATGAGATGCTAAGAACTATCCATTTTTATAATTGCTTAAAAAAACAAAACACAAACAATTTTTAGGTTTTTGTTTTAAAATATAAAGAACAAGAACAAGATAACCTTTAAGAAAATGCGATTCTTTTAATGCATTTCAGATGTTTGAATGGATCAGCCACAACCGTGATCTGTTTCTCGTAAACTACACCGAGATTGGTACATGTCATCAAATGGCAGTAGAACTTGAATCTGAGCACTGTCAGTTTGCTACCAGTGCCGAGGTAAGACCAACACAATAACATTTAGCATCATTATATAAAACTTGACATTAAAAAATATTCCTGTGACCTCTAAATGTTTATGCAAATGTTGCTGATATTTTGTTCCTGATTTTTCTTGTTTTCTTGATTTACTTATAATTAATTGGTTCAAATTCATTTCAAACTATCCCTTTTTACCTCCGATCTCAGAATGTTTACGTGAATATTGAGCGCATTCTGGGCATGGCCCAGCGCATGTGCGACTCTGGCCACTATGCGTCCAACACGATACGCATGGAGGGCGGCAAGCTGGAGAGGGAGTGGAAGAGTCTCGCCGCGGCTCTGGAGGACAGGAGTACAGTCCTGCGCATGTCGGTCGTGTTCCACAAAAAGGCTGAGCAGGTAGGCATTCATTCTGCTGAAAAAAAATAACATATTATTTTATGCAACGAGGGTGAATCAGGCACAGGCCGCTGATCTTAAGTTTTTAGTTAAAAATGTTAAACATAGAAAAAAGTACTCTAGCTTGTGCTTGATTCCCCCTAGTTGCATCATATATATAAATATTTGTAGGATTTTGTCTCCTACTGGTTTTGGTTTGTCAACACTTTGTGTATAAACAAAGTGACCAGCTGAGAAAGTGGTCATGGTATTCCCGCACTGTCTTGGTGTGTGGCAGCACACAAAGTTTTCATACACCAGTCTTGGTATCCGTTCACAATATAGCTCTGATGTTAAGCAACCAACTCAATTGTTCGAAAAAAAAAAAAAAAAAAAAAGTTGAGGCAAACCGGGTGAATCAGGCTTTAGTCACTGACATAAATTTTAAGCTAGGGCCTTTAAACATAGAAAAAGTACTCTATGAGGACCTTTCTTGTTTAAAAAAAAAAAACATCACTGGTTCTAGAAACGATAGAGTTATAACTTTCTTCAACTTCTTAAAGTGTATTTGATGCTTCTTATATATCAAAGGTAACAGAAACAGTCCATATTCTGATTTGTGCCTAATTCACCTTTTGAGACACATGACTGAAAAACAGTCTACATTTTGCTTCATATCTTGAGACAAGAATATTTTCGAATTCTATGCTTTTCCATGGCTACTACATATATTTTATTTTTGTCTTTCTCAGTACCTGGCACAGGTGATTGTGTGGCAGAACACCTGTGAGAGCATCAAGATTCCCTCCGGCATCGAAGATCTGGAAGACGCGCTGCAGCAGCACCAGACACTGATAGAGACGATCAGTCAAACCTATGCAGAGGTATACATATAGTTAAGAGAATGGAATTTTTCAGGTTTTAAAGGAGCTGGACCACTGCAGTAATTAAAGTACAATTCATTAAGAGCTAACATTTTTTATATAAAGCCCAACAGTAGTTAAAAGTAAGTTTAAAGTGGAAAATGATGGTACTTTATGTGCTGAAATATATATTGGAAGTGTGTGCAATAAAGAGGGTGTAAAACTCTTCCGTATAACCTTAAAAAAATATTTATCATTGAATAACATATTTAATTAAAGATTCTTATGGTTGCTATGGATTTTCTTAGCACTCTTCTGTGGAGACTAGGATTTTTCTTCAAACAAATTCTTTTCTTTTTAACTAAACAGATTCACTCTAATTTTCTCAGCAATGTGCATGAAATCACTCTGTTGATACCCCCTGAGCCAATGAAGATAGAACAAAAATTTTTAGAGATGTGGAAACTTCAGCTGTTTTACTTTGAAGTAAAATATCACCATTCACCGCTGTGACACTGTTTAAGTAATGTGTGTGTCCCTCCGCCCAGGTGTGTGGTGATGGTAAAGCCTTGCTGGACACGCTGCAGACCCCAGTGACCTCCAGCAGTGCAAACTCCATCACAGCCAAGGCAGACTACTCTGAGGCAGCCGGCCATGTGCTGGATGTGGTACATGAGGTGAGAAATCGCTTTTCTCTGGTTTGCTGATATTGGGTCCTTAACCCTTTTAAGTCCAGCTGAGAGAGAAGTCCAGGTTTCCCCACGCTGTCTCTGTGTGGCAGCATGTAAAATTGTTAGACTATAGTCTTGGGAGTTGTCAACAATAAAGCCCATAATTATAGTGCTGACATTGGATGTTAGCAACCAACTCAAAATAAGTATCAACCCTTAGTTAAAGTTTATCCCATGCTCTTTGACAAAGTGTTGGGGGGAGCAATAGTTAAGGTCCTGGTTTTTGTTGGCAATCTGCATAGTGAGGTAGGTTATCATTATTTTTTAATCACACTTTACTTTTGCCATGGCTTCCTAGCCTCAGCTTTTTATTTCTTTAACAGAGAAATGGGGAACCAATAGCTGACGCCCTGATTTTTGTTGGCAAACAGCAATTTGTGCGTTAGGTTTCAGTACTTACCTTTTCTTTGCCATGGCTTCCTAGCCTCAGTTACCCGAGTATTTTTCATCTTCTCCCGAAACTGAATCCAGACCTGAATGGTTTCTCAAATCTCTAAATGCTGTACAAGTGATAAATGTATTTTTTTACATATCGCATAATGATGACTATGTTTAGTTCCAATATGTTTGTGAACTTTATGCTTAATGTAATCATAAAAGCCCATGCTGGTTCAATCTACTCTTTCCTGGAAGCAAGTTTCAAATTTAACAGTTAACTATCTTAAAAATAAATATTATTAAACTGTTAAATGGATCTCTTCTATCGAATATTTTACTGTAACCTATGTCTGCACCTTTTTTTTTCTTCCTACGGCACCTAGACATTTGGTGGTGTTTAATGTGGTATCTGATAATCATATTGTACACGATTATAACAAGAGGGAAACACTTTAAATTTCTCCAGGTCTTAGCACATCAGCGACACCTGGAGCAGATCTGGCACGGCAAGAAAGTCAAACTGCATCAACGTCTGGGCCTGCGTCTGTTTCAGCAGGACGTTAAACAGGTGGGAAGATTGTGCTAGTTATGGTCATAGTTAGCTTAGTTTAAGCCTCTTGATTCCCTGTGGAACATAGCGTCACAGGTCACAGACTTTCTTAACTTTTTTAGGTTGGTAGCAATATCTCTATTCTACAACTGTTTATAGCCTGTTGTTTAATTTATGGAAAAAAACAACAACATAATACTACAGCACCTTAAGTCATGATCTCATATTGTTTAGAATCATGTTATCATAGATCAAATCAGAACAATATGTACGGTGCATTCCATTTAATTTACGCAATCAGATCATAAAATCAGCTTTAGGTCTCTACATTCTAACCTTCATGGTACTGATGACACGTTCTTAATATAAAAGAGCTGACGTAGTCCACCACAGCTATGAGTTTATTACAGGGATGCCAATTTTTCATAAATTTACAGATTTTTAGCAAAATAAAAATGTTTGCAGGCCATAGTTCAGTAAATCAGTCTATCAAGAAGTTATGTTTTGTGGTTCAATATGATAGGATGTTTTACATGAAAAGGTTCATTTAAAGCTAGACTTAACCTGTTGGTATCTCTGTTATTACTAAAGTCGTTATGTTGATTTGGAAAAAAAAAAAATCAAGGAAGTTATACTGGAATAGGCAAGATAAAGACCTTTGTCTCACATCTCTAATGGCTCTTAAAAGTTTATTTCCTTTTGTATTATAATTCAATACTATTGAGTCTTCTGAACTCTAACATTTTTGCATGCTATATTAAACTGGGAAAAGCAAAAACAAACCAACAACAAAACCATTGAAGCCATGTCCCACATGAAATAACAGCGGCTAAACCATTCTAATGAAATCCATTCATATTGCTTTCAGGTCATTGACTGGCTCAACAATCACGGAGATGTATTTCTGAAGAAAAACATATCTATAGGAAAATCACTTCAGCGTGCGAAGGCCCTTCAGAAAAGCCACGAACATTTTGAGTCAGTTGCAAGGGTAAGTGAGACTGCCATTTCACCTTTCTCCAATGTTGTAAAGAAATCCTGTGTAAAAAAAATTTGATATTAGAGGAAAGAAAATGAACTAAAAAGGATTATTTGGACAAGGTGGTTCATTAATACAACGCATCACTTTTAGTCAAGAAGTTTGTAGTTTGACTGACAACG
Organism: Elysia chlorotica; assembly: GCA_003991915.1. Classification (NCBI taxonomy): domain Eukaryota; kingdom Metazoa; phylum Mollusca; class Gastropoda; family Plakobranchidae; genus Elysia; species Elysia chlorotica. The sequence continues at coordinate 183,515 of RQTK01000290.1, forward strand.
GGACCACCTTGTTTTCGTAACAGTTCTGGTTGGGTTTGTGTCAGTTTAATGTGAACGTCTGTGGCAGAAAGTCAAGACAACCTTGTTCTGTTTCTGTGTGGTAGATCACAAAAAATTCTTGTTGATGTTAAATGATAAGAAATTAACCAACCGCTAACAAACTGCATCTATACATAATAATAATAATAATAATAATAATAATAATAATAATAATAATAATAATAATAATAATAATAATAACAACAACAACAACAACAACAACAACAACAACAACAACAACAATAGTAATAATCTCCTCGCTCTGTCTTGTGTGTGGCATCACATAGACTTGACATACGTTCTTCTTGTAACCCTTCCACAATATAGTCTATAATATAGTGCTGACATTGGGTGTTAAGCAACCTACTCAACTCAACCTTGACTTAATGTTTACTGTGTCAGCTGTTAGAGGTCAGTAGTGTCATGAAACTGCTGGTATAAACACCTTCTGTACCACAAAGCTGGGTGAGCCGGCTTGGATTTTTATAACTAATATTGAATGTAGAGCTGGGTGGGTAGAGAAACAGTTAAGTGGAACTAAAAATAGAGTTCTCTTGTCTGTCTTAGCAAGGTCAACCACTTGTGAGTTTGTGAAGTGCTTCACGAGTTAGTAGTAATACTCCATGTGACATTGTGGAATTTTTGTTCACTGTCTAGACTTTCACCTCAATATCTAGGACTGGGACCCCTACCAGTGTTTCTTATGTACATTTCATTTCATCTTCTTATCTGTGTGGAATTTTATTCATCAAGTAGATATACTTTAGCTCTAGGATTGGCACCCTGAGGATTGTTAAATAGGCATTTCATTTCATATCCTGAACTGGTTAGTTAATACAAAAACATTATAGAGGTGACTATGAGAATCCAAAAGCTCTTAAGTTTTGTAACAATTGAAGTAATGATATTAACACTTTGAGAAGAATTCATGAGTTTTTCCTAGTGAACTTGAGTGAAGGTTTCAAGTTAAACACTTTCTGCATCTGGTTCAGATTTCTATGACTTTTAATGATTATAAATCTGGGTTGGTAAAGAAAGAGTTGATAAGAACTTATAACCTTTTCTGTATAACTAGTCATGGTCTAAATAACTAGAAATCCAAGGAGCCTAAAACAAAAATTCAAGGCAACGTAACATGCACTTTTCAACCTTCAGCTTTTCAGGATGCTTTACTTAAAATCCTCTTACATGTATTCCCTATGGATTCACCATTTCAAATAGTGTAAAATAGCGTTTTCCCGAGAAAATATCAGTATCGTAAAAAGGTTAAGATTCATCCTTCAACACATATGTGTTATTTTGGAAATGTGCGTTAAGGTGCATCTGCATTAATAAATTTAGACTTAAGTACTTTCTTTGGGTAAGTGCATCGACTGACACATCAAGTTTCTGAATTGAGCTTCATTGTTGATCCATCCACCAAGTGCTTATCCTGAGTACAGTCATATTATAATTTCATTGCTGCCTGATTTGACAGTGAACTATTCTGCCAATGTCCATGATATAAGAGGAAATTTCATGAAAATATCTTTTAAATAGGCATAACTTTGGCTATTTTGAAATTTTGACTGTTGTCAAAGTAAGTGATGTAAGTGTTAAATGTGTTGTGCCGCCTTTGAATTGTTTGCACATGTACATGTGATTTCTATGATTGTAGATTGATTTCATTATCATATGATTAAATACAGAAAGCTCATTCTAATTCGTTATATTTATGTGTGATTAAATTTAGTAATTTTTATAAATCGGATACTGTATTGTGTATTGTGTTGACAACTCCAACAATAACCAGTTGTTTTAATCTTTGTGATACTCAACTCAAAACAAGTTCTTTTTTTTCTGTGTTCTGAAACTTTAGAAAGTTATAAATGTTATTCATGAAATTTTTTTTAGTTCAGTGAGAGTTAAATGAATAATGATTTTGACTTACAGTGTGAATTTTAGCGTTTGTTAAAGACAGCTTTTGCTGACACAGTTTTGTAATAAAAAATCATTTAGATCTATTATTTTCTTGTATAGCCTTTGTTTGCTACAAGTAGGTAGGTTTATTGCCCAGTACTTTGATGAAATACAAAACTTTCCACAATATTACACTGTAGTAGTATTTAGTCCTATTTTTGATACTAGGCAAGGGGGTCCACAGTGAGGGCCACAGAACTGTCCAGGCTGTCTCGGAGTTACTGCTGCAGCAGTTTTCCTGCCTTCACAAACTTGGGTGATGCTGCTGCAGCATTTCTTCTCAAATGAGTTGTTTGCCTCTTTGGTGACTGAGCATGTACCAGACAACCTGATCTTGTGCACTGGGTTAGCACCAGACAACCTGATCTTGTGCACTGGGTTCAAGCTGTTTTTTGGGGGAATCCAGCATGGGCAAGGTTGACCTTCTAGTTGCCTCAATATAATCACAACAATTGCAAACCCTTGTATCCTGAGAACACACATGGTGATGAAATGTGTAACACATAGTGATGAATTGTCTAACAATGCTCTGCTGTGTATTCCCAGAACACACATAGTGACAAAATGTCTAACAATGAACTATGTATTCCCAGAACACACATGGTGACAAAATGTCTAACAATGTTGTGCTGTGTATTCCCAGAACACACATGGTGACGAAATGTCTAACAATAAACTATGTATCCCCAGAACACACATGGTGACAAAATGTCTAACAATGCTCTGCTGTGTATCCCCAGAACACACATAGTGACGAAATGTCTAACAATAAACTATGTATTCCCAGAACACACATGGTGACGAAATGTCTAACAATAAACTATGTATCCCCAGAACACACATAGTGACGAAATGTCTAACAACAAACTATGTATCCCCAGAACACACATGGTGACGAAATGTCTAACAACAAACTATGTATCCCCAGAACACACATGGTGACGAAATGTCTAACAACAAACTATGTATCCCCAGAACACACATGGTGACGAAATGTCTAACAATAAACTATGTATTCCCAGAACACACATAGTGACGAAATGTCTAACAATAAACTATGTATCCCCAGAACACACATAGTGACGAAATGTCTAACAATGAACTATGTATCCCCAGAACACACATTGTGACTAAATGTCTAACAATTATCTTTGTATCCCCAGAACACACATGGTGACGAAATGTCTAACAACAAACTATGTATCCCCAGAACACACATAGTGACGAAATGTCTAACAATAAACTATGTATCCCCAGAACACACATGGTGACAAAATGTCTAACAATGCTCTGCTGTGTATCCCCAGAACACACATGGTGACGAAATGTCTAACAATGCTGTGCTGTGTATCCCCAGAACACGATCACCAACGCGGAGAAGCTGCTTGCCGCGGCCGACGAGCTGGCCCAGACTGGCGAGTGTGACGCCACCGAGATCTACAGTGAGGCCCGCGAGCTCGAGCAGCGCATGCACCAGTTCCTCTCCTCCCTGCAGCGCCGGAGAAATGTGCTCGACATGACCGTCATCTTCTACAGCCACGTGCATGAGGTGAGCCGGTACAATCTTCCTCTACGTCTGTCTGTCTGTCTGTCTGTCTGTTTGTCTCTCTCTAGTCCTTAGGAATAAGCTCGCCAACAGTAGTCTCATCACATCTTACCCCCCCCAGCTGACCAACTGGCTGGAAAACCTGCACACAGAGTACCGAGCTCACTAACAGACATCTCATCTCATCCTTTTTACTTTATTTTATCTCACCTCACCTCACCTTACCTTATCTCACCTGATCCCCCCGGCTGACCAACTGGCTGGAGAACCTAAATGCAGAGCAGCGAGGGCTCCAACATTCATCTCTTCTCTTCTCATCCCATCTTTCTCATTTCATATTATCTCATCTAATCTAACCCTATCTTATCTCTCCTTACCTTAACTTACCTTACCTTATCTCACCTCACCTTACCTTCCCCCACAGCTGACCAACTGGCTGGAGAACCTGCACACAGAGCTGCAGAGCACCGAGCTCGCCAACAGTGTAGAGGGCGCCGAGCAGCTCATGGCCCAGTTCAACCAGCAAAGGGAGACCACTGTGGAGGCGGCCATCAACACCGTCGGGGAGGGCGAGACTCTGTTGGAACAGCTCAGGTACTTGGCGTGATTGTGTGTTGTTTACGGTAGAATTACTCAAAGAGTCACAGTATTTTGTCAGAAATATTCATGAAAGTGCACCATTTTTAGGGTGTTTTTTTTTTTTTTTCTAAACTCATATCTTTTGAAACAATAAAGATAGGATACATTTTTTTGTAGACACCGTCGGGGAGGGCGAGACTTTGTTGGAACAGCTCAAGTACTTGGCGTGATTGTGTGTTGTTTACGGTGGAAATCTGCTTTAGATGAGCCTTGTTTTACTCAACGGAGTGACAGTATTTTGCCAGGAATTTTCTGGAATATTCATGAAAGTGCACCATTTTTAGGGTTTTTTTTTTTTTCTTCAAGACTCATATATCTTTTGAACCAATAAAGATAGGATACATTTTATTTGTAGATTTGATAGCTTCAGCTTTATGTCATTCCAATAAATGTCTACATCCACTCCTTACACACAAATTTAGTATTCTATCTTTATTGGCTTAAAAGGTAAGAATTTTGAAAAAAATCCTTTAAAAAAAAGTGCATTGCTGGTAAGATACTGTGAATCTGTTGAGTTAAGATAAACAATGGTTTTATAGTAACTTTTATCCATTTTCCTTGACAGAGTCTGTTTTGAAATATGAACTTGGGATAAAAAAAATTTTAGGCTGTTCCCTAAACAGGTCCCCACTGTATTATTTTGCATCAATATTATAAAGAAATAGATGAAAAAAGGCAGGCCTCAGTCTTTCGTTCTAAAGTTGTTCATTTTTCTTCACTCGAAATTATGTTTTAGTGTTCACTCAAGGCTGTTTATATTAGTAGTCATGAATATTATTGAGAAACAGGTGGAAAAAGGTAAGCCCACTTTACCTGGGCTCATACGTCCGATTTTTCGTGACAAGATTCCTAGCTCACGTACATTTTACGTCCTCAAATCCGCCTATTTCGCTGTTCCCCATGACGCTTAGACATACAATGTGCGATGTGTTGTTTTTTTGCTGCGTAAAAGATGCTCTGGATGCAAAACATAAAAAAAAATGATCGCATTGTTGAACTCATGGCGGTTCAAAATACCTATATCATGAAAGGGTTAAATACATTACCTTTTGTCTATAATTTGTATTTTTGAGGTAACGTTAAAAGCATTCTATCTTCATTTCTAGTAAACTTAAAAGAATTAACATATTTTATGCTAAGGAAAAATCGTCTAAAGAAAAACTGCATGGTATGGAAAACTGCTTATAAAATGAAAGAAATGTGCAATATCATACAATTCTTTTGCCAAAGAGGATCCTCCAAGGCAACCTAGAAGATGTTAAACCCAGAGAACGGAGATTTCTCTCTCTCTCTCTCTCTCTCTCTCTCTCTCTCTCTCTCTCTCTCTCTCTCTCTGTCCTACTGGTGTCCGTTTAATGTGACTTGCTGAGACAGGAGTCATGGTATCCCCGCCCTGTCATGTGTGGCAGCACATAAAATTGTCAGATGTCAGTCTTGGGGCCCATCTACAATATAGCCTCTATAGTGTTAATGTTGGACGTTAAACCAATTCAACCACTACTCTCTCTCTCTCTCTCTTACTCTCCCTATAGAGAAAAATAGCTTACAAATACAATTATAATTTTTTTTAATAATATTTTTATTGAGATGTACTCTGTTAAATCTGTCACTTCTAAGTTTACCCAAAAAATAGAAATAGAAATGTTCTAATGCCACTCTATTGATCAATATCACTAATTAATGAAACGGTGGGCCAAGCATAGAGCAGGCTGCTATTTGAATCATGAATGGCTCCTTATTCACTTGTTGATATCCTTAAGTATTAAAACACTGCTAGGAGCCTTTACAAATAAAGAAACAAAAAAATTTAAAGAAGAAAGACAGAAACACAAAATCAAGTAAAAAAAAGTCTGTAATTCGATTATCCAAGTTAAACGTAGCCTCTAACAAACAAGTATCTTAGTAGAGCTCTAACACCAGTATCACTGATGTCATTCAAATTAATTGTATTGTTATGAAAAATATATATGAACATTTCATATTGTATATCAATTTAATTTTCATTGAGCATGGTCCTACAGTAAAAAAAAAATGTCATAAATTCAATAATCTTGGTATTAAAGTCATAAACTGTGTTGAGGCAGTGACGTCAAGATTGTTCGAGATGACAAATGCATTGTGTTAGAGAAATAAGAAGGTATGCTCGTATAATGGGCCAGACTCCATATTTATTGTGAGATGGATAAAAGGAAGAGCTGTTGTTCAGCTCTTGGACTTGTATTTTGGAAGTAAGACCTATAAATAATATAATTTATTTTCCTTTTTAATATTTTTTTTCTTTTCAGTATTTCTGTGAAAATATATCTTTGAAAGTGATTTTGTGATGAATTAGATATAGTGTGTTAGTGTTTGTATGAAAAAACTTGTTCTGTGTATGATAAAATCTAAATTCTGTTCATTGATTTATTTAGAAGAAAGTAAGCACGATTTATTACTCGCTGGGCCTTTTGTCATTAGAAATTACTTCTAGCTTTAAGGCATATATAGTGCTGACGACGGATGTTAAACCAACTATCTCAACCACCAATCAGAAGTAGAGCGTGCTTCTTCAAATCAGGGGGTGCCCGTTTAGTTCCACGATTGCACTGCTTTGTTTGCTATCGATTTTGTCCGAGTCACTATTATTGTTATTTCCTGCTGAGACAGACGCCTTGGTATCCTTGCTCTGTTTCCGTGTCACAATGATGTGAGAGGTTTAGACAGAATTCAAGCTATCTCCACTCTGTCTGTGTGGCAGCACATACAATTGTCAGATATCAGCCCACAGTCCCATCTGCGAAACAGCCTAGTTGGTCGGCAAGAAACCATGATAATGTTACCGGCCGATTCAGCAGTCCAGGTATTTCGTCTGTGTGTGGCAGCACATAAAATTGTCAGACATTAGTGTTGGAGCCCTTCCACTATAAAGCCTATATAGTGCTGAGACTTGACGCTAACCTATAAGAAAGAAACAAAACAAAAATCGACATGAATCAAGCACAGACATGTCATCTTCTTCGCAGTTTGAAGTACCAGATGTCAATCCTGCATGCGCCATGTGTGTGATATGATCGTGGTGTTTGGTCTTGTTTTCTTCTGCCATCTTGCTAATAATGAGTGAGTCGTGAAAATATCTGCCAAAACAGGGTTTAAACCTAGACCTACATATGTATCTGTCTGTCTGTCTGTCTGTCTGTCTGTTTGTCTGTGTGTCTGTCTGTGTATCTGTGCTGTGTGTATGTGTCTCTTTTGCTCTTTTGCATCATGTTCTCTTGCTTTGTCTTTCTCTGTCTGTCTGTCTCTGTCTCTGTTTCTCTGTTTCTCTCTCTCTCTCTCTCTCTCTCTCTCTCTCTCTCTCTCTCTCTCTCTTTCATTCAGTTTCTCTCTTTGATCTCCACTACCTGCTGTACCCTAATGCTTATGATGTCAGTATGCCAGTGCCCCTAGTGACATTTAAAACCCATGGCGTCAGAGCTAAACCTGTTTTCATCTCTCCATGATCGACAACATACGTTTTGTTCACTTATATTAAGATAAACACCGGGGTCTGGTATACTTAATGTATATGTGATTTACGGTTTACAAACAATTGAAGCTATACTATACTTTGTATTCTTCAGAGATAATATGTAATATCACGGTAAAAATTGTCAGATTTTAATCTCGGGATCCATCTTCAAAGCAGCGATTTAAAAGTTTTTTTTCTGTTATGTGGATTACTTTACTCTTCTTTTTGGATAGGTATGAATTGAGTTGTGTCCGGCTAGCATTGTTCTAAACAACTTGATTTATCTCTGCGATTTCTCTTTTAATGGGCAGACCAGATGGTGTTGTTTGTTATTTGTATATGCAAGTACACTTTTTTCTCTCAATACAATTGTTGAATGCAGGACCCTTTTGTTACATAGTAGATTTTGAAAAATTAATAAATGCAGTGGAAAAAAGGCGAGCAATGTATGATAAATGTGACATGAACTACACTTTTTTACAGTAACAGGAACTACACTAGCTTAATGTCTTGAGATATCACAAGAAATGAATCATTATCTTTTTATCTGGGGAACTAACAATAACTCTCCTGTTTTGCCGGGCCGTTAAAAACGGATCCACTGTGCGCGCGATGGTATCAAATTTCTTTCCGTTCCACCATGGACGTTCTTGTCCATGCAAAAGACGGATGCACTCGGTGAGGACCTTTGACCTCGTTTGACACGGCCGCATGCAGCACTTCAATCCGCCTTTCTTTGGACAGTTGCTTTAAACTGTATACAGTATAGACAGACTGTCCGTCATATGTGTATTGGGGGGGCGCGGTGGCCCAGGGGTAGAACATCGGCTTCCGGCGCAAAAGGTCCGGATGCTAGCCCTGGTGATTGGGCTCCCCACTGGTTGGGTCGGTGTCAGTTTAATGTGACCGGCTGAGACAGGAGTCATGGCATCCCCGCCCTGTCTCGTGTATGGCAGTACATACAATTGTTAGACGTCACTCTTGGGACCCGTCCTCAATATAGTCTATATAGTGCGAACTCCCAACTCCCGTCATCTGTATTTAAGGCGACCTCAGTTGTTTTTTTTGTTTTGTTTGGCTCTGCGTGCTGTCCCCATTTACGCAATAATTAAACGTAAGGGGTGAAGAGGTAAGGCGAATGCCGGCTCATACGACACTCGGAAGAAAGCTCGCGACAAATTACTGGCGTCGCTATAAAAGCATGGGGCTTATTGTAATATAACACAGTCGGACACACTAGAGATTGTAATATAACACAGTCGGACACACTAGAGATGGTAATATAACACAGTCGGACACACTTGAGACACTCGTGCATGAACTGATGGCGTGAGTTGAAGAAGCCCACGCAGCGCCCCGCCGGTGCGGAAGCAATTTTTGAGCAATTTTTGAGCAATTTTGGGGATAGCGCGTTAACCTTCATGTCTGCGAGGCTGGTGTTTTGTCACTGTAGGAGAGTTTGTCTCTTTGTTGTTTTTGCCTAGCACCTAAAAAGCCAGCACTATTCATAATGTATTTCGTGGATGGGCCCCAAGACTAATGACTAACAATTATACATTCTGTCACACACAGACAGTGCGGATGACTCTTGTCTCAGCCGATCACATTATATAAAGATATATAGATATATTGACACCGACTCAAGCAGTAGGGGACGAAATTTGACTAATAAATTATTGACCCATCGCGGCTTTCGAACCAACGACCTCGCGAATCCCAATTGAGAGACCAACACTCAACCACTCGCGCCAGTTCGCTTCTCACACCCACCCATACTGTAGAAGAAAAACTTTCTCACCCTGTTCTAGGAGGATTCTATACAGCAACGGCAGTACGTGTAATCAATCGCCAGACACAAGTCGCAGACCCGTCCCTGAAATAGGCCAACCTAGTCGCTGATACTCGTACGTCGTATACTATTTATTGATATACCTTGGGTCGTACTACAACTCTGTGATCAGTCTTAGGAAATAAAAATTCGAAGGTTTACCAAGTTACAGCGAGTCGTGAGGTACCGCGGCGTTTTACACTGTACTTACGGCCACTCGTAACCAACAAAGAGCGCGAACCGTGCTAGTAATTAAAGTCTCACTTGGGGTCAAAAGTTGGTCGCCCCCCCACACGACCACGACCGCCCATAGCGGGGTCAAAAGTTGGTCCCCCCGGAAGGTTAAGATCCTTGAATTGTTTCTAGTGTGAAGAAAATGATGTCATTAGCCAGAGAGACTGTCGTGCCTTGTCTTTCCTGGTGTCTTTAGATTTTAAATAGAGGCCTTGCCAAAACAGGGATCATAGTGAAAACGAAGACGGCGAATAAGGGTATCTGCATTGGTGTCCAATCATAGCTTTATCCTAGACGGAACCAGTGAACTGTCAGAAAAATCCCACGTTTGAAGGGGCGTGATTATGTCACCCATTACCGTCGCGTGGATCGCAAAGCCTGAATTATTTGTGTTCAACATGTTATTTGTGGTCTTGCAACTATGGGCTTGGTGTCATGTACAGAACTGTGTCCATGAGTGAGTGGATCAACCGCCGTGGTTGAAGTGTCTTTAAGTGAAAGCATTAACACCAAGATGCTCAATAACTAGTATAGCTGTTGGTGGTTTCCGCAACCATTTTTTTTTTCTTCTGACCCTCTCGACCCACTGTTACAGCGTGAGGACAATAAGTAACAATCGTTGTGGCCGTCTGGTTCTTGTGGTCAAGTACTGAGAAGCGTGGGTGTGTTTTTGTCTTTACGCCTAACATCAGCAGCAAGGCCATGCCCTGGACGAGTGGACCAAAGATTGGAAGATACAAAGTTCGAATCCCCGCTGCTATCTTACTTCTACGTACGCGATTCTTCGCGAGCACATAGGATAACCAGAATAAAACAAAAAAGAAATTGAAATTCATCTTTGCTTATTCTTGCAAAAGCGCAGTTCGAGGAAGAATTTGTTGAGACATGCGGTATTCGTTTTAGTAGTATTCTTTGTTTATCGCGAGAGAGTGTCGACATTTTCCGTGCTGTTAATCTTTCAATTGAAATCATAATTGTAGAATTTTGGTACTCAAATTGTTGATAGGTAATCCCTCACCTTCCCACTTTCCATAGCAGTAGCTGTTGCCCTAATGTTAATACCATACCACTGCCACCCACACAGGAAGTTAAAGAGGGGGCGAAATAGCTTAGGTGTTAAGGCAATGAGTTCTCAATCGTCGGGGTACCCATTTCGAGTCCAAGATCGAGCGAAATTTTGAGGGTCGGATTTCGCCATTCACTGATTGGGTCAGTGTCAGTATAATCATTTTAGTGTCACATGCTGATATAGGAATAATAAAAATGAAAAGGGAACCACAAACTACAAAACTGTTAACTGTTGTTATTGGTACGCATTATTCAACCCGTTTACGGGTGCACTTTTGGCATTATAGCACTGTGAAGCATCTCATCAACTTGCTAATTGCAACTCATACCCTAAATTACGTCATCAGTGAAGGCTGCTCTTTGCCTATGCTTGTTATGTGTCTTGAGAGCTGTGCTTGTTTCTAAAAATAGTTCGGCGTCTAAGTTCAAAATAACTTATAAAGTAGGTGCCTCGTGATATGCGCGCGCTCTCTCTCTCTCTCTGTCTCTCTGTCTCTCGTTCTTTCTATCTGTCTAGTTAATCAGCTGATCTATCACTCATTGTCTTTCAGGCTCTTACACAATCCAATCTGCCGCGTATGTCTGTCTCTAGATCTCCCTCTCTCTGTCCCACAGTCTGTCTGTCTGTCTGTCTGTCTTTCCTTCCACAGCTCTTACCGACTGTGAAGTTTAAAGGAGGATAATAAACAACAACTTACCAATTAAACACACTAATGCCTGGCACGAACAAAGTGCTAATGGACCACCAGTAGTTGAACCCCATAGTGTGACACCCGAGTTGCATTGTGCACTGTAAATGTATTACAGCTGACAGCTTATATAGCTCACCTACAAGCATCAGTTGCACTTCAGTGGTAACATGACCTATCTCGTCTCTATAATACTATTACATGTTTAAATATTTTGTGTTGTTGAATTAATATAGACCATGTTACATCTGACGTGATGATCAGTGTGCCAGTAGAGGGATCACGTTTCACAATACAATCAGGATAATTTTGGCTAAGTGTCTAATTATTTTACTTTGAAGGTACTCACTCACATATGCAGTTTTCCAGAAAATGCATAGATAGATATTGATAAAACAAAAAATCTCGTTGGTGACGACTATGGCTGCTATGTGCTTTCATGTGTTTCTGTTTGTTTCTGGAGCCTGACCCTACACTGTTTATTATCGATATGCTTGTACTTATAATCATACTGTCTGAATAGAGGTTCAATACAATAAAGACCTTAGTTCGCGTACGAGGATGGTCTCTAGAGTTTGGAAGGTACGTTCGTGAATTAGTTAACTAAAGGTTATATTGTGTTTAGCCATTGATATATTAATAATAATAATAATAATAATAATAATAATAAAAATAATAATAATAATAACAACAACAACAACAACAACAACAACAACAACAACAACAACAACAACAACAACAACAACAACAACAACAACAACAACAACAACAACAACAACAACAACAACAACAACAAACAACAACAACAACAACAACAACAACAACAACACCACCACCACCACCACCACCACCAACAACAACAACAACATGAACAACAACAACAACAACAATAATAATTATAAAAAAAAATTGGTTTCTAATTGAGATATAAACAAAATTAAATTACATTCTTTCCAAAAATGGCTCCACCTAGTACTGTGGTGACACTAATAAGTGAAAAGATACCAAAGACATACTAAACACCTGTGTAGTCTGAACAGATATCACAGTATGATTAATTTTTTTTTTCTTTTACTATTCAACCATAATTATGTGATACTATCATACAGTTAACCACCCACTGGTTGAAAGGAATGGTACTGTGGTGCAAAGAAGGTAGAACTTGAAATTTTATTCTCTAGTTTGAAATGAAGTGTTAAATTATATTTAAAAAATGTTTGATCTCTTTTTTTCCCAGATTGATATCCATGGAAACAGAGAAGACGGGTCACAGTGCAGACTACAAACATATAGAAGGTAAAAATAATAACATGACCCTGAAATGGGGAAAAAAATCTTTGAACTAGATGGTTTTTTATCCGCTGCATGTTTTTGTTTGTGCTTTAGATATTTGGGGAATCGTTGGCACATGAAAAGTCCACAAATTTTACTTTGAGGAATGTTATAAAAAAATAATAGATTTAGCGTTTCCATTATTTTTTACAATAATATTACCTAAAGTGAAAAGAAAGTAAAAAAAAAAAATTGCATGGAAATTTGAGCAGAGGAACGTGTAAAATCTTTTAGCAGCAATGCTTATGTCTTACAACCATTAGTGTTTTAAGTATCTTTTTTTGCTATTTGAATACAGAATTAGTTTAAGCTGCAATACACTACTTTTTCATGCTCTTTTGTTTACAACTTCGGAAAGTGTCCGTTTCCCCCTCTTCATGGTTAGAGCAGTGGCTTCCAATTATACAGGAGATCGCGTTTTTCCCTACTGCTTGGATTGATGTCAGCATAATGTCTTTGACCAAGTTCCATGTATTTGATAACTCTGGGATCCCACCCTCAATATGGCTGAGTTGCTTATATTGAACGTTAAGAAAGCGGGCCAAACTGGCTCAGGTAGTTGAGCGCTGGTTTACTAGTCAAAAGGCCACAAGTTCAAAACCCATGAGCAGTAACAAATTTATTTGTCTTATTTCGTCCCCTACTGGTTGAGTTGGTGTCAGTAAAGTGTGACCGCCTGAAACTGTCAGAAATAGGAGTCCAGATCTCCCCATACCATCTCATGCATAGTATATAAAATTTTCAGACGTTAGTTTAGGGGCCTGTTCACAAAATAGACTTTGAACTTGAAGCAACAAACTTAACTATTGGTTGGGTCAGTGTCATTATAATGTCATTGACCAAGTCCCGGATATTACACTCTGGGATCCCGCCTTCAATATACCCTATATGTAGGAGTTGGACCCTAAGAAACCAACCATTTCTAATAATATATTCACCTTGACCATGGCAGGCGTGCTGACCCAGCTGAACGAGAGCCGCAGCCAGCTAGAGGACCTATGGGGCGCCCGCAAGATGAAGCTCGACCTGTGTCTGCAGATGCAGGTCTTTGAGCGGGACTCCATGGAGGTATGTCATGATCCCTCACTAGTTCAGTCCTGTGCACTTCATAAGGCTTTGTACTTAATGTTTAATCCTAATTGTACGTCGCCCTGTATTATATGTCATGGTGTTTCTGTGGGTCCCCAATTCACGAATAGACAAAATTGATTTATGAGGAATATATATGCAATTTCGAAAATAAATTTGTAAAATTTCAAAGAAAAGTTACTATAGTTGCAATGCTTGGGATCATATTTGATCTCAGACATACGATTTGGGTTATAAGGGCGCAATCCACCACTGAAAAGAAGTTTTAAGGAACAGATTCCATTGGGGAACCTTGGGGACTTTGATAAAGAGAGTTAGAGAAAACTCCAATCTCTACAGAGTGACATAGACACCAGAAATGGTGTGAGGGGTGGGGGGTGGGTGGGGAGGAGGAGACAGCTAGCTCAGTTGTTAGAGAGCATGGCTTGTAATCAGGAGTCCAGGCTGACAGGCTCCCTGTTGATGGAAACTCTTTCATTATTATGTTATTGGCTTATCAGATCTGGTATCCGTTCTCTGTCTCTCTGTAGCTCATAAAATGAAATCTGGGAAGACTAATTAGAAGCCGCTTATTCTACCACTGTCACCTTGTCCTCTCGATTGAGTCATGAAGCTGTTATTAACCAACTAGATTTAGCTATTTCTTCATGAAAGTTTTGTAGTTCATATCTAAATGAATGAAAATCACACTTATCCTATTTGTTAGATTTCTTCCAATAATGTTTGGGTCCGGTTCAGTATAATGTGAGTGTCTGAGGCAGGATTCATTGAATCCTTGCACAATACAGCCTCATAATTATATAGTGCTGAGGTCGAACAAGCAAATATCACATTCATCCTTTGTTTCAACATGAATACTCTCTCTGTCCATGCAGGTCACCCTGTCCTCTCTATTGAGTCATGAAGCTGTTATATACCAACTAGATTTAGGTGTCTTTCATGAAATTATTTTAATTCACATCTGATCTGAATGAAAATAACACTTAGCCTATTTCCTCTCAGCTCTTTTCACATGAATTCTCTCTCTGTTTGCGTGCAGGTGTCTTCCCAGCTGGAGCTGCTGAGCGAGGAGCTGCAGCACATGGAGATGGTCACAGACGGGGGCAAGGCCGAGCAGCTGCTACAGATCCACAATGAAAGCGTCATGCACGTCCAGAACTGTACCTTTGAGGTGTTACAGCGCGGACAGGAGCTGGCTCAGGTGAGACAGCCCAGCACTGTTGAACCTTTTTACATTGATGGGAAAAACTTAAATCTGAAGAGTAAATTGTAAATGTGTTAAGGAAAGTAAATGCCAGATTTCAAATCTTATTACATATGGTGGTAAATAATCATGCAATTCCAGAACTGTCACGTTTTTGCAGGGTCCCAGACTTAAACAAGAATATCCTGTATTTTACAATTCTTGTATATTCCTAGATATGATATCTGCGTATAAACCTATAGTTGTGTATTCCTAAATATGTGATCTGAGTACAAACCCATAGTTGTGTATTCCTAAATATATGATCTGAGTACAAACCCATAGTTGTGTATTCCTAAATATGTGATCTAAGTACAAACCCATAGTTGTGTATTTCTAAATATGTGATTATGAGTATAAACCTATAGTTGTGTATTCCTAAATGTGTGATCTGAGTATAAACCCATAGTTGTGTTTTCCTAAATATATGATCTAAGTACAAACCACTAATTGTGTATTCCTAATTATGTGATCTGAGTTTTAACCCATAGTTGTGTATTCCTAAACATGTGATCTGAGATCTGAGTATAAACCTATAGTTGTGTATTCATAACTATGTGATTTGAGTATTAACCTATCGTTGTGTATTCCTAAATATATGATCTGAGTACAAACCTATTGTTGTGTATTCACAACTAACATAATCCACTGTCTGCAGGTGATGAGTGAACACGACCACGACGCCCTGACACGCATCACGGCCCTGCTGGAGTTCCTCAACGATCGGCAGGTGGACCTGGAGGGTCTGGCCGAGCAGAAGCGAGTGCGGCTGCAGCAGTGCGTGCACCTGCGCAACTTTGAGATCGAGGCCAGACAGGTAAGAAGAATTGATAATCTTCCATAATTATTAATGATTTTTATAAACAAAAAAGGTAGCATGTCACATTTGGGTAAAGGGCCAGTTCTTCAATTATAACCTAACACTAGAGTGGGAGGGGCTTGGGGGGAATCGTTGGCTGTTGTAAGAATAGTGTTAAGAGATGGGTAAAATATCGTTTAATAAAGGGGTAGGGGGCGGGTAAGATCTATAATATTTGAACGGCCCCAAAAAGTATGTCAAGGGGTTTTGCATTGTGCTTCAATATATGTTTATTTGATTGTAGAAGTTCAGTAAAACTGTATTAATCTAGTTAACATCATTGAGGTAAAGTCAAGTTATGACTGCAATACTGAATTCAAGAGCTTGTCCCATGTGCGTCAAAATGTTGTTTTTTTTTAGTGTTGAAGCTCAGTAAAAATATATTAATCTAGTTGACATCACTAAGGTAAAGTCAAGTTTTGACTACAATACTGAATTCGAGTAATATTTTATTATTTCTAAAACTACAAGTGATAATTGATTCTTGAACACCGCACTTTCAGGTGATCCTGTGGGTGCGAAACGGAGAGACAATGCTCACCGACAGCTTCATGTGTCCCAACACGCTAGTGGAGGCAGAGCAGCTGCAGAAGGAGCACGAACAGTTTATGCTGGCAATAGAGGTACATCTTCTTTATATGATCATTAATCTTAATAATTATACTTGTTATTGTAATAATAATAACAATAATAATAATAATAATAATAATAATAATAATAATAATAATAATAATAATAACAGTTGTTGTTAATAATAATAATAACAGTTGTTGT
>RQTK01000290.1:200309-214989 GCA_003991915.1 Elysia chlorotica
TGTGGTCGGCGTCTGGTTGGGTGTCGTCGTCGTTTGTGTTGTTGTTGTTGTTGTTGTTGTTGTTGTTGTTGTTGTTGTTGTTATTATGTTGTTATTCGATTAAGAAATTTTTTCTTTCTTTTTATTTTGTGTTAAAAAATTAAAAAAAATTTTTTTTATCATCATTACTATCACCATTAAAATAATTATTATCACAAATGTTTCAGTTACTCATATAACGCCTCACACTACCAAACTCCCCTCACCTCAGAAAACCCACTTCAGCGTTGTGACTGTGACCCAGCGGGCCGAGGCGATGCTCCAACAGCAGCACTACAACGGGGAGCTGGTTCGAGCCATCGCGGAGAATGTCACCCTGGCCTGGCAGCAGCTCATGTACCACGCGGAGGAGCGGCAGAAGCTCGTCATGGCCTCCACCAACTGGTACAAGACTGCCGAGCAGGTGAGTAATTGAAATTGAAATGTTTTAACGTTGAATATCAGCGCTATATATATATGCTATATGGTGGACGGGCACCAAGTACTGATGTCTGACAGTTTTATCTGCTGCCACACACAAAACAAAGTGGAGATACTATGAAACCTGCCTGACCTGGTCACATTAAACTGACAACTCCCCAACCAGTAATGAGCGAAATTGCCTGGGCTCGAACCACAGACCTTTTGCGCCGGTAGCAGGTGTTTTACCCCCCCCTGCCGAGCAGGTGCGTTGCAAGTGAATGCTCTGGGATCGAATTGGGGATTGCCTAGTTGTCACACTAACAAAGATTTGATATTAGCTGTATCTGATTAAACCCAGCCAGTGTGTATGACCAATTTCTTTAACTCTTTGGTACTATTACAAATGTTGAAACTGTAGCTCAAGTGAAGATTTTTTGGCAGGTGAGGCGCATTATATATCTAGATGTATCTGATTTAACCTACCTACTGTGTATGGCTAAGTTCATTGACAATTTAACACAGTTTCCAATGTTTCAGTTTTAGGGGTCTTTTTCTGTTACTTGTTTCAATTTTATTAAAATAACATGACAGAAAAGAGAAAAAAAAAAGTGGGGGTTGGATGGGAAATAGTACATTGGACTGCCTTTCTTTGCACTGGCTGGGCTGAAATGAAAATATTGATATTCCAGCTCTGTCTCTGCATGACATATAATGTCTTCTTCTGTCTGTGTCCATGTCTGTCTATCTTTGTCCATCTCTGTCTATGTCTGTCTCTCTGTGTCTCTCTGTCTCTGTCTGTCAGTTTCTTTGTGTCTGTCTAAGAAACGAAGCAATCAACAAAGACAAACATAACAATGACATTCCCCACTGTTGTCACCGTGCCCCAGGTGTGGTCGGTGCTGGAGTCCCTGGACCGGGAGTACAAGCGCGACGAGGACTGGTGCAACTCTGAGAAGGCCGGCACCGCCAACATCCAGGCCAAGGCAGCCTACCTGGTGCAGCTCATCAACAAGCACAACGAGCAGAAAGAGGCCTTCCTCAAGGTCAGTGATGGGCTGTTACTGTTAGTTAGAGCATCTTGTGGAAGATCAGTGAAGAAACATCAGTCACAAGATCAGTACTGGTGCATTGGTTATACTGGTTATTACATGGTTTTTAAGATGAAGGTGAAGGAAAACCATGTTCGAGATGAGTGGAGAAACAATAGTTAGTCATTATATCATCCTCAAGATCAGTGCTAGTGCATTGGTTGCACTGGTTATTGCATCTGTCTTCTATATGAAGGTGAAGAAACACCATCGTCGAGATGAGTGGAGAAACAATAATTAGTTATCACATCATCCTAAAGATCAGTGGAGAAGTAAAGTTATTGGATCATTTTGTCTGTCTCTGTGAGTCTGTCTGTCCCTCTCTCTTTAACTGTCACCCTCTTTGTAACGAATTGCTCTAGATTTGTTGATGGTTCATATATAAAAGGATCTCATGATAAATAGCAAAAAATAGGTCATAACTGATTGTGATCCTCGTGTGTATAAAATGAAGTAGAAATAAAACATAAGTGTTGATTGTCATGTAACTGGAACCTTTCCATCCCCCCTCAGGCTTGTACTTTGGCAAGACGGACCGCTGAGACATTCCTGAAATATGTGACCAGAAATCTCCATTTTCTGGGCATGCAAATGAAGTTCCGCAGCCCAGAACAGAGAGTTAAAGGTGAGAATTCGGAATAAAAAAAGTGTATAAATCCCATAAAATGCTTTTAGTTGTAGTAGTTCAGAGGTATATTCATAAAAATTGTTTAAGTTTCGAAAACATTTAACTAGGTTGATGAAATACTTGTACCATTTCAAAGTAATCTTAATATTTTTAACAATAATATTTTCTACCCAAATCTAAGTATTGAAGTTTTCCTCAAGAAAGTCTGGATCACAAGTAGTTTTCTTTTGTGAGATGACTATGAAATGTGTTCCCCCTATCATGTCTATGAAAAAAAAAAAAATTGACACTGGTTTTCTGTATGTGAGCCTTAAAAAATGCAAAGTAATCAAGGGGCTTTATGGGGAATATGATTTTTTATGCAGTTGTTTCATGTTCATCAAATCACATATTTTATCTATGGCAAAGCAAATCCAAACCAAATTAATACTAATACTAATAATATCAAACTAATTATACTGTGATATTCATATTTAAACCAAATAATTCATTTATTTCAAACCAAAAATTTTATTTACAAAACAAACCAAATATTTTTTAAAATATCAACCCAAATATTTTATCATATCAAAATCAAGTAACTTACTTACACCAACCCAAATATTGTATTGCTCTTATCTGTTGTGTCCAGGCACGCTGGCCAAACTCCTACAGCAGGAGAACCTTGTGCGAGAGTTCTGGACCATGAAGAAGAGGAAGCTGGAGCAGTGCCATCAGTTTGTTCTCTTCGAGCAGAGCGCCAAACAGGTACGTCAAGCAGATTCCTGCACCAACGCAGATCTTGAGACCTTCGATGATAAAGCTCTGTGTCAATATAATATATTTTCAGGTCATGATTTTCTATAAGGTATCATGAGTTAAATAATGTAGCAAAGCTAAATGGAAGATCTTGAAAACAGACAGATGATTGTACTCATAAAGGCAAAAATTACCTCAGGATAAATATAGCAAGGTGAAACACAATATTATTAGGCTTCAATGCATTGATTTGTTTTTAAATAAAGTGTTTTCTTAAACCTGCTTTAATTAGTTTGAATTGGTTAAGCTAACATTATGGGAAATAGCCATATGACTGACAAGATACAGAGAGAATAATACATTAAATTTGAACTTAGCATAATAAGCCTAACAAAATACTGTGAAATAATTTTTTGATAATGGTAAAATGAGTTATTTAAAAGTTGGTCTTATGCTCTTGATAGGGCGTCAAGGAACCAAGAGTTAGAGGCCTGGTTGTACTAGATAATGGTATTGAATATATATATATATATAGCATTGCTTCTCCTGAACTTCTAATTCCGCCTTAAACTTCTAAGTTACCCGACACTTCCTTATCCCCCTTGTCTCCAGGCCCTGGAATGGATCCACGAGTATGGCGAAGCTTATCTGGCGTCCCACACAAACCTCGGGGTGGACAAGAATGAGACGGAGGCCTTGCTCAAAGAGCACTACGAGTTCCGGAACAGAGCCAAGGTATGTCATTGTGGAAGACCATGCATTGGAATCTGATTATAAAGCTCATTATAATAGCCTACTTGTGTCATTACAATGGTGACTGCATAAGACAGACATTCTTGTATCTTTCTAGGTGTGGTAGCAAGTAAAAAGTATCAGACTTAAAATTTTTAGACAGTAGATTGAAAGAGATAATAATCTCCTTTCAGAGGTTATTTGTCTCTACTTATTTACCTTTGTTTTTACAAGACAGGCGAATTTTCCTTGAGAAAGGATTAACTAAAACTTTTACACAAAATACCTGATAAAACCTTATTCATACATTATAACGTACATTTTTTATAAAGCTTTATACATTAAATTTTTATATAATTATCATATAGATCCTGATACACATATTTTTACATAACTATTATTAAAATCTAATGCATATATTTTTACACAACTGTTACATATATTTTCATACAACTATTATTTAAAATCTAGTACATACATTTTACACAACTAATCTGTAAATCCTGTCACAGGAGACGAAGGAGAATGTGAAGCTGCTGCTGCAACTGGCGGACGACTTTGTGACGAAGGGCAACATCCACGCGAGCTCGATCCTGGAGTGGTGCAGCATGGTGGACAAACGCTACAAGCTCTTCTCCCAGCGCATGGAGAAGTACCGGCTACAGCTACAGGCAAAGCTAGGGGTGGCACCGCAAGAGGTGGGTGGTACACAATACGTTCTGGGGAGGAGAGAGGGGGAAAATCGGGGTATGAAGAGTTGTTATGGTAAATGCAGCTACAGACAAAGCTTGGGGTGGCACTGCACAAGGTGAGTAAACTACATATCATTGGTGGTGGAGGGGTCGGGGTAAGAAGAGGTGGTTGGGTAAAGGTTCTTGTGTTGTGTCAAGTCTCGTGTAATAAAACATGTATTTGTTAATTTTATGTTCTATCATGAAGGGAGAGATCCAGCAAGTTAAATTAATTTAAATGCCATAATTTTGAGGATGATCTTGTAATTTCTTCTATTGATTTTGAGGAAGTCGGAGGTTTTTAAGTTATGCTTGCACTGTTTTTTTTCTTCTTTCCTGATATTATATGCAAAATTACATTGAAGCACAATGAGGGAGGAGAACCATCCTGCTTCATTCTAATTTAGAATAATTCCTGGAAAGAAACTTTTCATATTCATATCTCCTCGGAGCATGCGTAATGTATTATAACCTTTTATAACCAAGTACAGAAACTTGGTCAGTGAAATAACAACCCTGTTTTTCATTTTTATAATGCCGTGCAGCAAAGTGAGAAAGACGAGCAGCGTCAGAGCGATTCCTCCATTGAGGAGAAACTGGAACAGACCGGAACAGCCAAGGAGCTGACGGAGGAGAAGAGAAAGTCTGCGCGCCGGAGAGAGTAAGTCTGAAGTTTATCGTCTTGGTCAATAGTGGGGAGTTTCTGAGTTACCCATTCTTGTTATTTTATCTTTAGTCATGGCTTAATATTCGCTTGGGGTAAAAGGACTTTTTTGCCTGTCCATATGAGGATTATGTTAAGCCCTTAGACTCCAGTCTACTGGCTGTAGAGATTGAGGGTGAGAGAAACCAAAAAACCCTGAGGCACACAAAAAATTTGGTTTGCTTCCAATTATAAGGGAGAATATATTGAGTCTAGTTTGAGTTCTTCCTGGCCTACCTAGGATGGAAAATAGTGGACGGAGAATATTTTGTTGTATTGTTACAGTACAAGATTGGGACCAAATTTCTCTCCTTAGCATTGATTTTAGTATCAGCTCTCGGCCATGAGGTCCAATTAATGGAGAAAACACCTGGACCATTTAGATTTCAGATTGGGTTGTGGAATATCACAATTGTGATATGACCGGATCACAACAAGCAGCAAAGAAATGGTGATAAGATTGCAAAAACACAACTACAAACCCTTCATCCTTCTTATCCTACCCGCATTCTGGAGGCAGTGTTTTTCCCTTCTGGTTTTGTCAATATCAGTATAATGTGACAGGCCAAGTGCTAAATACCCCAGTCTTGGTTTGCATCCACAATTAAGCCTAGTACGCCCAAAGTTAAAAAAACAATTTTCACCTCTACCCATCTCATCAAAACCCTTTCCATTTTTTTGAGGTTCATGAAGAAACATCTTTGGTCTTCAATTGAAAATGTAATAAATGTTTTGACTTGTGATTGGCAACATCATCTTTTACTTCCCAGATTCATTATGGCTGAACTCTTACAGACAGAGAGAACATACGTGAAAGATTTAGAAACCTGTATAAATGTGAGTACATTCATTAGACGTATATAGTGCTGTAATGGAAGCGTCAAAAATTAATCTAGCATTAATAAATGCCAATATAAAAAATCAACAAATCAATTAACTCATTGGTAAAAATGGTATAGTCATCTGAAAATTAAAAAAATAAATTTTCTACCCTTTTCCTGCTGAGGCCAGCTGGTCAAGCTTATTTAGATAGTAATAGGAAAAAAAAAAACATGTTATAATCTCAATTATTCCCTGATGACCAAACACTTCCTCTCTTTCTCTCTGCTTAGTGTTACATGAAACCAATGTCCGCCGGCAGTATTAACGTCCCTGCAGGGATCCAGGGCAAGGAGCATGTTGTCTTCAGCAACATGGACGAGATCCACGAATTCCACAAAGAGTGAGTTTAGGGTTTACATTTCAACAAAAATCAAAGTGTGTAACTGTAAGCAATATGTGTAGTTGCTACATAATTTTTTTTTTTAATTTCTTGTTTTGAGGTATTAAGCAAAGAATGATTTTTTTTTTTCATTTTTATAAGTCCTTAAAATGCGATTAAAAAATAGAAAAAGAAAAAAACAAACATCCACAAAACAACTAACAGCAGGGACATTTTAGGAAGTTTCTAAAACAAAGTTTAAGTTAAAGAATTAATTAACATGAGGGAAAGTAAAATTTGATTTTTTTCCTTCTTTTCCGAAGCCTTACACCTAAACTATATGTAAATATACTATTGAGACCTAGGAGATGTTGAGCAAGGGGACAGCTTCGCTTTCTGTGACCAAAAGCTTTATAGTCTTTATAAGTTACCATGTTGAAATGCTTTTTCAATTTTATTTTTCTGTAAGTAGAAATATTTTTGTGTTTTTTCCTTCTGATTGACATACTGTACATATTCCTATCTTTGTCCACTCAGCGTGTTCCTCAAGGAGCTTGAAAAGTACGAGACGATTCCTGAGGATGTCGGCCATTGCTTCGTCACCTGGGTGGGTTTCTGTTTTTTCAGTATTGTGTTGTCAGACAACTGCAATGATACTTTGATAGATTTTACTGTTGCTTGTTATCAACCTATAAAAAACTAGTCTTGATTTCTAAAAAGCAAATGCAGTGGCATCCGCTTGAGATAAAGCATATCACAGCTGTAATGAAATAAAAACCCACCATATCATAGCTGTAATTTAAAAAAAAACAAACCCTATCAAAGCTGTAATTAAAAAAATACCTAACCATATCACGACTGTAATGAAATTAAAAAACCCAACCATGTCACGGCTGTAATGAAATTAAAAAACCCAACCATATCACAACACCATGAACTATTTAAGGATGATATTTAAAGAGCAAGTTGGTTCGTTATTCTGTCCCTTGAGGAGCATACCACATTTTAAAATTCTAATCTTGCACTTGAAACAGTGCAATAAAAACACATTTGTCGTCTGATAAAGGTTCCTAATCAGAAGATAGTTGCATGATGAAATGCAGCCTCTGTGAAATGAATGGGACCTTTTAAATGAGCAACATATATATTCCTAAAATTTTTATTACACACTGAAATGCAACCAGGTAATTTTTTTCTTTTTTTTCTTTTACAGGCAGTGAAATTCTCCATATACGTGAATTATTGTAAGAACAAACCAGACTCGAATGCGTTACTTGTGGAACAAGCTGGCTCATTCTTTGAGGTAAGTTTACAACACAGGAGGATTGCATCTAGATTTCTTGTGTACTTTTACTGTTTTTTGGGGCGTGAGATAATTTTTGAATGTCCAGTAAGAAAAGTATCATTTGAATTTATTCCTCTTTGTCAAAGAGTATTTTTTCAAAAAGTATTTTAGCCCTTTGCTTTTTAAGGTATTTAAAGAATGGATTTTATGTGGGCCCCTGTGTCGCACAGCACGGAATTTGTAGCTGGCACTCTTGAGTCATGACAGAAGTAAAGTGTGGGGAGGAAAGTAATGGTAACCTACCTCACAAATGACGATTGACTAGTACAATTGGGACCCTCCCGCAGCTCTGTCAAGAGCACCAGATTTTTCTTTCTTTTTTTTTTTTAATGTGTGAAGATTTTAAATAAGCAAAATTCTCTTATCCAGTGTGAAGTGAAAGATAATTGAATAGATTTCACAGTATAGAAATAGTTAACTCTATATCCTCATATCAAAGATGATAGACGTGGTCTGTAAGGAGGTGGGGAGAGGGAGGGGAGATGAACTGGCTCAAGTGTGAGAGATTTGGTCTCTCAATTGGCATCAAGCCGAACAAACCTATAGTCTCTCACCTGATCAAACCGGTGCAGAGGGTGAAACTGATATCTATATAACAGTTATTTTATAACCTTACGGTTGTTGTACTCTATCTGTACCTGCAGGAGATGCAACACAAGAGCAAGCTGAATGAACCAATAGCCTCTTACCTGATCAAACCGGTGCAGAGGGTGACCAAGTACCAACTTCTGTTGAAGGACCTGCTCACCTGTTGTGAGGAGCACACTGGCGAGATCAAAGTAAGTGAGCTGTCGTGCCCTCAGTGTATTATGTACAAAAGTGAGTCTTACTGTTGACAAAATTAGAGACCTTGGGATAAGGCCCATAGCAACGATGAAGACGATAGTTATGGGAATCTGTAACGTCGTCGAATCATAGCTATATCCAAGACTTATGGTGCAAAATCAGGTATCGGAAAACCCCTTCACAAGAAGTGCGCTTATGTCATCTGTTATTGTCGTGTAAATACCAAAGCCAGTATTGACCTTTTCACGCCGCTTGTTCTAATGCCTTTTCTTACACTCTTTTTGGGTGTTTTCGAAAATTTTAAATGATCAAAGCTTTAATATCTATAATTTTTTAATGGACTTCGTGCAGATTGGGGCAAAGATTTGTTGTCTCAAGATGTTTGCACTGTCATGGGAAAAAGTTAATGGGCCTAAGAGCCATAAATATTATGATTAGGCATGACTCACCCTACTTCATTGTATCTATTGGAGAAAGAAGCTATATTTGAGGACAATTATAATCAAAATTAAATTATAGAAATAGTTACAGTAATAATAATGATATTAATATTGATAATAATAATAATAATAATAATAATAATAATATAATAATAATAACAATAACAATAATAATAAAATGATAAAAATAATAACAACAACAACAACAATAATAATATTAATATGAATATCAACAATACTAAAACCCAAGCTTTACCCACACTAAAGAGAAGCAAATAATGACCTCCCCCTCCACAGGAAGCGCTGGAGGTGATGATGAACGTGCCGAAGCGCGCCAACGACGCCATGCACCTGAGCATGCTGGAGGGCGTGGAGGAGAACCTGGCCGAGTACGGGGACGTCCTGCTGCAGGACAACTTCACCGTGTGGGACCCCAAGCAGCTCATCAAGAAGGGCCGCGACAGGCACCTGTTCCTCTTCGACGTCTGCCTCATCTTCTCTAAGGAGGTCAAGGACAGCAACGGGAAGTCCAAGTACATCTTCAAGTTCAAGCTGATGGTAGGTCTGGCTTTTGTCTGTGTTTTGAACTTTATACATGCTAAGCAGTGTTTATTTTCAATAGGTGGTTATGTTTTATCTCAAGGTGAGTGACTGAATAAAAGTTCAGTTAAATTCAATGTAGAAGAAGAATGTTCTTTTTTAAAGAATACGTGTGTTAACTCTTTTATTAAATGTTCTAAATTATCAGTAAAAACCCATACACTGGTGTGCAAATTATAAACCGTTCATTTTAAAATGTTTTTATGCTCCAAATTGTAGGGCCTCTACTATACAGGTTACTTGCTTTGAATTATGATATTTTGTACAACAATATGTAATATTATCCTGTTGCGCCAAAAAACGTAACAATAATAAACTTTATTTCTCTCTTTCATTTCTTTAACAATGATGACGAATATATTGAGCCCCAAGAAATATTATTTTTTGTAATGTTTTTTAAAGGATAGGGTCGTATAAGAAATAAAAGCCTGATAGATAGATTCAATTTGATTTCAAAGATTGTAAACATGATGTCCCTGAATATACGATATAACTTGAGACCTGGTGTTCTCCTGTCAGATTGCTGAAATCAACGTGACGGAACATATAGAAGGTGACGAGACCAAGTTTGCCCTGTGGACGGGAAGGGCGCCCATCTCGGATTACAGGATTATCCTCAAGGTAAACACTGCTCACTGATTCATGTCTCAGTGTATTATGTGGTCTCATGGTGCTACAGATTTAGGGCTTTAGACTTTAATAGTGCTGTGGTTAGAGAGTTGACTTCTGAGGCAGGAGGTGGGAATTTTAGGACTTTGTTTTCTGTACTGGTCGAGTGGGCATCAGTATAATGTCACTGGTCTAGTCCAGAGTTTCCCATTGTTGGGCCCTATCCATGATAAAGTCTTGTTGCTGACGTCTAACATAAATGAACAACCTTTACAGATAAAGTTGCTAGAGGCGCTCAACTTCAGACAACAGGCTGAGGTGAAAGTCCAAGTTTCCTTATTCGTTTCTGTACAACAGTATGCAAAATTGTATGACTTTAGTTTTGGCACCTGTCCACAATTTAGCCTGGTTGCTGACAATAGATATTAGAAAATCTCCAAACCACAATAGACATTACAGATTTCAATTTTTACACCTGGGGGAACTGGCTCTTGTGGTAGAGTATTGATCTGCAGGTCACGAAGTGGGCAGTTTGAGTACCAGGATCGGTAAAAAAAATTTCATGTGTCCGCTTTCGTCCCCTACTGGTTGGATCGGTGTCAGTACAATGAGAACAGAAGCACATAAAGTCAGCCATCAGTCTTTGGCCTTGTCCACAATATAGCCTTTAAAGTGCTGACGTTAGAAGCTAAGCAACAAACAAATTAGCAAACTTGTGTTTAAACTGAAATTTCAGCCTCCCTGGATGTAAATCAGCAGTGAATGAAGAAACTCTTATATCACCATGTAATAGCCTGGACCTGTATTAAACCCAATCACTCTTTATCTCTATAATTTGAAAATCCCCCACCCCCTCTCCCCCTCTTTTAGGTAAATCTCCTGGACACATTGCAGCAGTGGGTGAAGAACCTCTTAGATCACAATGCATTATCAATAAAGAACGCAGTCTTCTGTATTCTGTATTCTATCTTGGACTTGTATTAAACCCAATCACTCTGTTCTATTCGCCCTTCAAGTTCTAAGACCACAGTATATTACCCTTGACTTGTGTTTAACCCAATATCTTTGTTTTACTGTTATACTGTTGTACCCCCCAGGCCTCCTCCCTGGACACGAAGCAGCAGTGGGTAAAGAAGCTCCGCGAGCTGATCCAGGAGAGAGTCATGTACCTCAACGACGCCCTCAAGGACAAGCAGGCCACCATGTTCAAACAACCGCCAAAACTGTTCAACCCAAGCAGGGTCAGCAGGTAGGTGCAGGATGAATCTGGCATTAAAAAAAAATGGAATTTGTATTGTTTTTTTTTACACTCATCTGATGAAATATATTGACTTCAAAGACAGGCAGGCCTCAGTCCAAACTATTCAACCCGAGTAAGATCAGTAGATCAAAGCAATAACCGAGGGCAGAAAATGCAGCAGTACTATAAGCTTGTAATCCCCCTGCACTTGATATCCAATTTGAACTTGGGATTATCAAATCAATGGAAATTAACATTTTTAAAACAGATTAACTGTCATCCTAAACCTTTCGTATTTTAACACAGAAGTTGTATAAGAATTATATTGAGAATAAAAAATAAAAATATCAATAGAAGTCTGCACTTGTCAAAAGTCTTCCAATGTGTTACTCTTTTTTTTCTTCTAAAAAATGGACAGCTGCCATATTCCTTAAGTGCCCTTCATATATATATATATAATAATACAATTAATTAATATACAATTAATTACCTGTCGCGCCTCCGGAGTTTCGAGCTGTTGCTCTCTTCAGGCGACTAGGAAACGTTTTCTGTGGCTATTTATATATACACGTACACACGCATATATACATATCTCATCTCTCTCTCACGCCTCTAGGGAAATGGAGGAGGGCTCCACAGTGGAGGGACTCACTGCGCTGGAGCGTCGCGGTTCCCTCATGTCCATCGCGTCTACAACCACCACCGGCACCAACGACAGCAGCAACAGCGGCAGCACCCAGATCTCGCGGGTGAGTGATGGATTCACTTATCTCCCCCTGTTTCTATCTGTGACTTGGCGTCTCGATATTTGTGTGTCTGTCCGACTGTTTATCTGTTTAGCTCCCTCTTTCTGTCTGTCTCGCTTAATCTATCTGTCTCCCTCCTTTCTGTCTATGTTTTGCTCACTCTATTTATCTGTCTCCCTCCTTTCTGTCTATGTTTTGCTCACTCTATTTTTCTTTCCCCCTCCCACTCACTGTATTTGTTTCTCTGCCAATGTCATTACATGTCTCTGTCTCTCTTTCTCTTTGTGTGTTTGGTTTTTCTCTGTTGTCTGTCTTTATGCACCTACTGGTTGGGTCGGTGTCAGTATCGTAATGTGACCGGCTGAGACAGGAGTCATGGTATCCCCTCCCTGTCTCGTGTGTGGCAGCACACAAAAAATGACAGACGTCCGTCTTGGGGCCCGTCCACAATATAGCCTATATAGTGCTGCTGTTGGACGTTAAACCAACCCAACGACAACAACTGTCTTTATGCACATTTCACTGCTGTCTCTCTGTCTGTTGGTCTGTCTGTCCCTCCGTCTGTCTGTCTCACTCACTCTCTCTCTACCTTTGTGTGTTCTCACCCTGTGTTTGTCTATCTCTGTCTGTATGTGTCTATATGCTTGTCTCTTCTTCTCTCTCTCTCTCTCTCTCTCTCTCTGTTTATAACTATATGTCTGTCTGTCTTTCTGTCTTATTCTGTTTGCCTGTCCATCTGTTTGTATGTACATCTTCCTCCTCATGCTTTTCCTCTCACCTTCTTGCCGTTTGTATGTCCATCTGGTCGTTACCAATAATTTAACTTTCCTTTCAATTGTCCTGTCTTACTTCTATGCAAAAGCAAGAAGCAATCAAGCCAACACTCTAACCCCCAACACTATCATGTTACCCTCTCATGTTGAGGTGAAAAAAAAATAATTCAAAACAGTGCACTCTGAGTGTGACTCATATGAAAATTCTTACCTGGAACTACCCTATCTATTACTGGGCTGAGAATCGTCAGCCTAAAGACGGATTTCTGCTCATCGCAACTCATATTTCCGCTTATCAAATTTACGGCTCCGCTTTTCTCGTAAAGCCTTTACTTTTATTAATTTTTTTTGCGGAAAAATAAAAAGTAAAAAGTAGGCCTACGATGATCCGCTTTATTTACCCACCCGTTTCACGAATTTGTGTCTACATCCCGTGATTACCGATCCTATTGACCCCATCATATTGAGTATTTTTTGTTTACGTTTTGTTTTTGTTGGAGTCGTTAACAACTTTATGGGAGTGATGCAGTGTTGCAAGAAAGAAAGCGATGTGAGATTGTGTGCCACACTGACCTCTTACCCTTATTGAGGAGCCTTGATGGATTTTCTCCTGGTTTATTCATGTTCCAATATTATAACTACTGAACGGAACTAAACAGGTCGTATTGGAGACCAGGACATCAACTGAGATTTGAACTGCCAACTTATTAGTTGAAAACCCATTGCGCTAACGGACATCAAAATAAATCAGAGCACACTCCAAAATGGCTCCATAGAAGCAAAACTAAAGCGAAGTAATTTCTACTGAACGAAACTAAACAGGTCGTATTTAGAGACCAAGACATCAACTGAGATTTGAACTGACAACTTATTACTTGAAAACCCATTGCGCTAACGGACATCAAAATAACCAAGAGCACACTCCAAAATTGCTCCATAGAAGCAAAACTAAAGGGAAGTAATTTATTACCTCTGAGCGCACTGTACACGTTATCTCCCCCTGTTTCTTTTTAACCGTTCGTTGTGAGAAACGGAATAAAGCTTATTAATGTTCCATTCTGAAGAATCAATCATTTTTAATGGATGTTATGATAATACATCTAACAGACAACTGGAGCCGTATGTCGCCAATTGCCTTTCTATCTGTTCATATTTATTGCACATTTTATCACACATACACATACACACAGACTAGGCGTCCTGTTTATCTCTCTTAACAGTGCAGCTCTCCCCCGAGCTAATGTTTGCACTTTGTAGCATTACAACCAATTCGTGGCCTGACAATTGCAAGGGTCTATCTAGATCTACCATATTCTGCTATATTGCGATAGAACCTTATTATCGCGAGAATATGAAATACAAACCTGCCAAACTTACTCGGTAAATGGCGTATTTGTGTGTGTGTGCTGTTAAGTCACTTTTCGGCTCACTATTGATGACTGGGTGGGTTGGCAGCTCCAAGACATATGCTAGTAATAATGAAGTATTGACATGTGCGCCATGAACATACAACCGACTGAAAGGAGCACTTTGATGTTCAGGATTAAATTTGATGATGCCGAGGAGAAAGGCTGGGCGATCGTTTTTACAATACATATCCGTGCACTACTGTAGGTTCATCTATGTGTTGTCAGAAAAAAAAAAAACAGAAAAAAAAAAACAAAAAAAAAACAACAAGCGCTGTATAGGATTCTTATCTGGGGGAACCAAGGAAATGTTGAGCTTAAGGAAGGTAGGAATGCGAAGATGAAGAAGAAAAAGAAAAAGAAGAAGAAGAATTCTTCTTCTTCTTCTTCTTCTTCTTCTTCTTCTTCTTTCTTCTTCTTTTTCTTCTTTCTTCTTCTTCTTCTCCTTCTCCTCTTCTTCTTCTTCTTCTTCT
>RQTK01000290.1:226038-235200 GCA_003991915.1 Elysia chlorotica
TTTTTCGTTTATGTTCATTTAAAGCCTACTGTTAACCACAATGGAGGAATAATACCTTGAATTTCAGCTTTACTTTTAGTTTACATTGTTGTCGGTGGCAGAATAATCATCTGACTGGCTGAGACAGACGTTCTGGCAATCTGTCTGTGTTACACGACGTGTACAATTAGCATGGGACTCGTCTGCGATAAAGCCTAGTTGACAACTTTGAATGCAAGAACATGTATTACAGATCAACATCAGCAGCAGCAACAACAACAACAACAACAACAACAACAACAACAGCAACAACAACAACAGCAACAAGAACAACAACAACAACAACAACAACAACAACAACAACAGCAACAACAACAACAACAACAACAAAAACATGAACAACAAACAAAACAAATGGTTCAGAGCAAAACGTCCCACACCTGACTTGCCCTGCTTGCTACGGTGTTACCACCCCCAGACCATGTTTGATGAACCCGCCTGTTGTACGGCACCCTGTTGCATGCTGTGGTGAGCAGACTCTACAGCTGATGTGCAGATGTGCCGTGAGGGTCTGGGCGCCCGGCACACTTTTCTCAATGATATCCCAGACTCGTGGAAGGGGAATACATGTATTTCAAACCTGTAGGAGTTGGGTCTTTGCCCAAGAAATTCTTCCCTTTCTTTAAACTAATACTTTATATTTTTTATATTCACGAATTTATCGCTTTGGTACATGTATTTCAAACCTGTAGGAGTTGGGTCTTTGCCCAAGAAATTCTTCCCTTTCTTTAAACCACCGTGTCAACTAATACTTTGTATTTTTTATATTTACGAACTTATCGCTTTGGGAGATTGAGATATTCAGGTTAGCAAGAAAAAGCAGAAAGTAGGGTAAGCAGCCAGATTATGGCAATTAAATGATACATGGGAGGCCGAGTCTTTCAATTTTGTTTGCGTCTTGTTCATAACAGGCTTAATGGATCGGCCGTACAACTTTTGGGTAAGCTTACGACCCATCTTAATATAATTATGCGAAAGAGAAGGCTTTCGTACGACGAGTGGTCAGGCCCAACTACCACGACGTTGTACTTACGACTCATCTTAATATAATTAATTATGTGAACGAGAAGGCTTTAGTACGACGAGTGGTCAGGCCTAACTACCGCGACGTTGTACTTACGACCCACGGTGTTACTGCGATGATTTTAAAGGTTTTATTGTTCCTGTGTGTGATAGCAACGGGTTCAGCTAGCCTGAAGAAGCACATGAAATAATAACATGCAATACGAAAGAGATGTTTGCGCTAGTGGCACCGCGACATCCTGATAAATTGTTTGGTTTAAATGCGTATATTTTCGTCCAAAGTTAAAACAATGGAAAGGTTAAAGCCAAGGCTTCCGAAAATAGAAGGCGGGGCCACCGAAATAGACGAAAACTTGTAGTGAGAGTAAATCGATATTATTGAACGTCTTTGCATCGCGCTGCGCATCTATTATTCCGCAACAATTCGCAACAGTTAATATTACATTTTCGATCTTTTAATTTTTTGTTCCAGAAATACCCCCAAAATAGTGCCCACAGATAGGACAGTTTACATTTTTGAGCCTGTAAGCTTGTAGGTCGAAAAAAAAAGACCCAAGAAGTTTCGCTTTGTCTAATCTATGGTAAGAATTAGAATAAATTAATCACTTTTATCCTTGGTGTGCAAAAATCTTTTTACCTCGGTGAACTAGGTGAACTTGCCTTTTATTCTGCCAGCCTTGGTATACATAATCATAGCTTCAAACACCATTACTTACATTAAAGTTATACATCGATGTAATGACCTTCTATTAATGCGCCGCAGATTAACTGTTAGGAATATGAATTGCGGACTTTGTTAGGTGAACATTAACAAAGCTTCCACCACCTGAGGAGTTTATCAAGTACAATACTATCAGCTTATTTTCAGCTCCGTTATTAATTTTGTTACATTCATAGAGTAGCCGCACAAAGGGAAGCCCAACGAAACCTTTAAATGCAGTAATTGATTACGTTACGACTACGGGATTACAGCAAATAGCTAGCCTAGCGTGTCCCTTATATTCATAATACATGTTTAATTACATATATATATTTATAATACATGTTTATTTATACATTCTGGGATCCTTTGTTAAACCACAGCATAATAAAAACAACTAACGACAAAACAAACGAAAAAAAAACAACAACCACAACAATAACGAAAAAACAATTACACCTAATACTTTGGCTCCAATAACATACGTCAGAATCTGATGGTTTAGCAGTTTTAGCCGCGAACGTATGATTACATGGGGGGATCGCCATAAAAAAACAAGGGTTGCGGTTAACTTTTAAGGGTAGGTGCCTCATTATCTTTGTGGTGGGCCGGCTGCAGGGGCTGGTGAGGATCTCCTCTGTTCTGTCTTATCTGTCTTGTCCAAAAGACATCAGTTTTCGAGGTTCCGACTCCGTATGTTTTAGTAAATGTACTATAGTAGCGACTTGATAGCGTGTGGCCACGCAGGAGATACCACTGTCTGAGCTTACCCATCTTTGATTGGAGATAGCACAGCTCTTACGTCTCTTACGCCTCCAACCTTCTCAAAGAGTAGTTATGTACGGCGACGGGTCTCAAGACAAACGTCTGACAACAATGTACGTGTTGCCACACAGAGATAATGCTGCGGCCCCTATTTTTCAACCGGTCACATTATATTACAGGCTTTGGGATTCACACGACGATAATGGATGACGTAATCAAACCCATTCGGCTCGGAGTTGGCTGATCGCTCAACAGCCCCGTAACACTAAAGGAGGCGAGGTAGCCCAGCGGTAGAACATCGGCTCCCGACGCCAAAGGTCCATGGTTTGGGCCCTTGTGATTTCGCTCCCTACTGGTTGGGTCGGTGTCAGATTTAATGTGATCGGCTGAGACAGGAGATGGTATCCCCGCCCTGTCTCGTGTGTGGCAGCACATAAAATTGTCAGACGTCAGTCTAGTGGCCCGTCCATAATATAGTCTACACAGTGCTGATGTTGGACGTTAACCCAACTCAACCTAACTCCGTAACATTATGATTGAGCTATGGTTGGACGCCGGTGGCGATTTCCTGCCCTATCGTCTTTGATTTCCTTTTGGGCCCCGTCATCACAAGGCCTCTACTGATACTGATCCTACCCATATAGACCGCGTACCGTTCCGAGCGGGAATCGAACTGGCGGCCTTCCAATAAGAAGCATCACGCTCTACCAATCAGTATACCCTGGGGGTCGAACTGGTTTAAACGTTAGAATTTTGGTCTCCAGATTGGGAGGTTGGCCGTTCAAATCCCATGATCGGCAAATTTATGTGCCCGGTCCCTTGTAACTGGTGGGGTCGGTGTCAGCATGATGTGATCCACTGAGACAGAAGTCATGTTTCGTGTGTGGCAGCACATAAAATTGTCAGACGTCAGTCTTGGGGTCCGTCCACAATTATATCCTACATAGTGCTGACGTTTGGTACAAATCAACCAACTCAGTTCAACTCAACCTTAACCCATAACCTGTACACATGCTTGAGGCGTGCCACCGGACTGCTCTGGCGTCCCAAAAAGGTAAAACACGAGACCTGTTGTTTACAGTGTTGGGGTACCGCCCTGGGGAACAGAGCTGAGAGCTGTGCCTCCCACAGCCACAGCGGAACATTGGCATTGCATTCTTGCTTTCTTTGCCCGTTCAGATAACATTATAACATCGGTACGAATACTTTCAACATGCCGTGGAGGTAGAATCACAGTAAAATACGCTAGACAAAGATTTTAGAAAGTACTAGAAAAAGGAAAAAAAGAAAACACTTTGGGTAAAGACTATACAACCTGTACGATCATTGTAGGATGGCGTGGCATTCTTTTTGTTGTTGTTTTTTTGCTGCGATTTGTGCCTTATTTTTATTTTGGATCATTTTGGCACTAAGAGGTTAGAAGGTTAGGTTACTTAGTTGTTTTTATGCCCAGTCAGAGTCTGGCCTAGCAGGCAATCCGAGTGTAACCAACCAGACAGGTTAGTTATATGCCTATCAGTCTCTATGTGTGGTATAACGTACATTTTTCAGATGTTGGCGCAGGGACTCGTTCGCAATATAACCTATTATAGGGCTGATATTGGTCTTTTGGCAACAAACAGGCATTTAAAAACTTTTAATTGCTTTTATCCACATATCATCCAACCAGGTTGGTTAGTTTATTCGTTAGTTATACATATACCCAGTCAGTCTTATTTAGTAAGCTAACAAGGCAAGTGAAATACTGGTTAAATCAGACACCCGAAAAATCAGCACTGGACACTCGGGTATTGCTTTCCCCCCGCGCGCCCCCCGACCAGGCTTCGGGAGAGATCCCCCTGTCTTATCCGCTCATCCCCCATTGTAAGATACCTGGCACTGGCACAGCTAATTTAATTAATTTTGTAGGACAATACCAGGGCCTGTAGTAGAGCAGAGGTAGGCAGCCCCTGGGTAGGCTACACTGTAGTGCAGGTAGTAGCTACCGTACTAGATATGGACTGAGGGATTTCTTCTTCTGCGTTCATTTTCAATATTGTTATTGGATGGATGATACCGAAGATTGCAGGGGAAACTAAAAGTGTAAAGAAAAGGAGTTAGAAGTTTCTGAAAGAGAGAGAGAGAGAGAGAGAGAGAGAGAGAGAGAGAGAGAGAGAGAGAGAGAGAGAGAGAGACAGAGATTAGGGTACGTTCTGTTTAAGAGAGGGACTGATGAACTTGGGTGGATGATAGAGAGGCAAGGGGAAGAGAGAGAGAGAGAGAGAGAGAGAGAGAGAGAGAGAGAGAGAGAGAGAGAGAGAGAGAGAGAGCGATTGCAGGGAAACCAAACGCAAAGAAAATAAATTGGCGTTTTTTTAGGGGGAGGGTGAGAGAGACAGCAAGAGAGAGGGAGATATACAAATACCTACAGACTTGGTTAGATGCAGTGATAGCGTGGACTTCTGAAATGTGGCTTTATAATGTTATGAAATCAACATCTAGGTATAGAGTTGAGTAGAGTCTGTTAAACGCCCAACATCAGCACTGTATATATGCTATATTGTGCGGAGGCCCAAAACTGACGCCTGACAATTTTATGTGCTGCCACAGTATCAGTAGTGGGGATAATGTCTCAGCCGATAACATCAAACTCACACCGACCCAACCAGTAGGAGGCGAAATAGCCCGGCTTGAACCACGGACTTCTTGCGTGGGATGCCAATGTTCTACCCCAGTACTTCCGCCTCCCCCAATTAAGGTGTAGGCTATTCTATTATTTGAAGAAAAAAGAGATATAGCATGCCTACTCCCTCATGTATTTGGACTAATGAAAGAGCGTCAATTTGCCCTCTGTGCTTCTGTTAATCCTATTAGACAAGATAAAGCGCGCCGGCCTAGGCTTGAGACACGAGTAATGTAGTAGAGAATAGAGCCCCCTGCTTAGCCATGCTACCATGCTAAGCTCTGGTCAGTCTGGCTTACTTCCCAGGTTTATTAATTGATACTGAATCTTATCAGGTCAGAGACAGGTGGGAGAGGGGGGGGGGGCGACCTGGCAGTGCTAGTGGTAGAATATTGGTCTCCCGATTGGGTACGATTGGGAGGTACCCTTGTTCGAAACCATGATCGGCCAGAGATATATTTTGTACGATTTATTCTCCTGTTGGTTTGGTTGGTGTCATTATAATGTGACCTGCTGAGACGTGGGATAATTGTATCACCGCACTGACTGCGTGTGGTAGCACGTAAAATTCTCAGACTTTAGTCTTGGAACCCGTCCACAATATTAGCCTACGCAATGGTGACGTTGGAGGCTAAGCAACAAATGTAACTCAACGCCAGAGGCTAGAGGTGATAAGTAGATAGAGAAACTTAAAGTAGAACGCTCGTCCACCGGTTTTTTGTTTTGTTTATTAATTTGTAAGCTGGTCGTCTAAGTGTATTTCCTGTTTGTACATTACTGTCCGTAGGATCAAGAGACCATGTCTTAGCCAGTTCACTGGATTAGCCTAATGGCGGAGCCGCAATATAGATACATGTTTACAACGGTAGTGCAGCTTAATATTACTCTACCAAAAAGCATTACATGTTTTGCGATCCACACGACGATAACGAATGACTTAATTAAACCTCTTGATATTGGATTTTTATGATTGATCAAAGGCTCCTTAAGTATGGGATTGAGCTTATAATTGGACGCCACTTCAAATCCCCTTTCCTATACTCTTCACTTTTGCTACGGGTCTCGTAATAGCAACGACTCTATCATTTTGTGACTCAAGGGAGTTACAAGGTGAACAATGCATGGCCCATTGTTACGTTTTACCTTTGTTGTGTACTTGGAATCTGCACGGAATGCCAATGGCAAAAACAGTTGTTATCACAATGAACGCACTGATAGTTTCTAGTTAGTTACCATCGGCTTGGCTTACCATTACTCTCCTTATTAATTTGTCGGTACTGTACTGAAGCTTGCCGAGCTATGCCTATACCAGAATCTAGAAAATCTGGTACATCTTTACCACTGCAGCGCCAGTGCATAAGGAATGTCTTCTGTTGTTACACGCCAATATGGAGACCAGGCCGAGAATCTAAGAATCTGTCACACCTTTACCACTGCAATGCACTTAGAATTTTTGTTATAACAAGTCAATAGGTAGACCAAGGCCTGATCTAATTAATCATTTACATCTTTACCACTGTAGCGCATTAGGAATTGTTGGTATTAAAAGAAGAGGAGATGATGGTAAAATCCTCGAATCTGTTACATCTTTATCAAGAGACTGCGTTTGGAATTTTCATGGAATGGCAACCCCCCCCCCCCCCCCCCCCCCCCCACACACACACACAAACATAAACAAAACTATTCTCATTACTAGCCAATAAGACGACCAAAGCTTGATCTACAAATATTTTGTGCATTTACTGCAGTGCATTTGGAATCTTTATGGCAAGGATATTTTTTTTATTATAAGCCAATTATGAGGAGACCAAGAGCATGGTCCGCGCATCTGCTGCATCTTTACTAAGGCAGTGCACTTGGGATCTCTGTAGCATGGCAGAGATGATCGTTATTACACGTAGCTTAGAAATAATACGCAGTTAGTTATATCTTTACCAAAAATCGTTTCATACTTGTATAATTAACGAAAACCATTTTAAAAAAAGTATGAAATTGTGTGTTTTCAAAAACATCTATACTTGAACCTAACTTTGAGGGGGAAAAAAAGAGAATTGACAGCAGAGAAACCCGGATTTAGACCGTGAAAAACACTTCACTGGTTTCAGCAATCTAAACTTTCTCAAGTTAGCGGAAACGAGTGGAGTTAAAATTAGTACTAGAAACTTCCCGTTTTGCTTAATGTTGCTACTTAGACACGCACTCCGGCTCGTGCAATGTTTTACCTAGTTGGGGTTTTGTTTGTTTTGGTTTGGTTTTTCTGTTTTTACTATTTTGTTATTTTGCCCTCATTTCAAATAATTGCTCTGCATTCACAAATTACCCTTCTATCCCAGTTTTACTCACTCTATTTCCCTATCTATGTCTATCTCTAGATCTTTAGATCTATCCATCTATCCCCTCTTTCTTTCTCTCCGGCTTAGCCAGGACTCGTGGTATTCTCGCCCTGTCTCGTGTATGGCCACCCATAACATTGTCAAACATTTGCAATAATTATTGAGCTAACGTTGGACGTTAAACCAACTCTCTCTCTCTCTCTCTCTCTCTCTCTCTCTCTCTCTCTCTCTCTCTCTCTCTCTCCCAATGACCCGCTATATTCGCATTGGTTGTTTTTTTTTTTCCTTTTTTTTTAAATGGTCGCAGCTTCTTTTTCTTTTCCTCTTTCTCTGTCGTTTTGTCTGTCTGTCTCTCTTTCTGTCTATCTCTCTACCTGTCTCTTCCTCTCTGTCTGCTTCAATCGTATTTGTGTAAATGCAAAAAAAAAAAAAAAGAAAACAACAACAAAAACCGCGTCTCTTTACTCTTACTTAACCCAAATTCTGCGACGCTTAGTCTGTTCAAAACAAAGTGAAACGTATCGTGTTTCTGGGTCTGGGAGTTAATGAAGTGCTAGTGCAGCAGTTACCCTGCGGTGCGGCATGGTGCGCACGTTCAAAAAAAGCTTTGCTTATCAATAAACGTGGCCAAGACGGCGCGCTGCTATCAGCCAAAAACAACTCAAAGCTCGCCTGTCTAGTGGGCAAAATCAAAACAATAAGAACAACAAAAGGGGAAAGAGAATTCAGAATACAAGCACAAAAACAACAACAACAACAGCAAATAGGCAAAAAATTAAAATAAAAACCCCACCACTTTAGAATTGATATATGGCAAACTTAAGAAAGCTGTAAGCTTTGAAAAAACTAGATCTAGTTCCTCAATGCTTGGTTATTCTATTACGGAAAATTAAAACATCAACAAACAAACAAAGAACACCGTGGCATTAATTTGTAGGGAAACCGAACAAAATCGTAATCTTTGAGGGAAAAACTACAAAAATACGTGCACCATTTTTTAATGAGGAATGTTTTCCTTTCATGCTTGTCTAAAGTGGTTCTTTATTATTGTTCGAGGAAAAAAAAAGCCAGATGATAGATCAAAGTTTTAAAATAGCAACCATGAACTACGAATCTCTACTTGGTTAGCCTGAGTTAAGAATCAGTTTTTATATGGATTATCGTCAGTGTCATACAAAAGATAAAATTAAATTCCTGAGTTTTTATATCTTTTATTGAATTTCCTCGAAATATTGGATTAAACTGAGAGTTGCATTCTTATCTTTAGGTGAAACTCCACATGGATAACATTTCTGTAGACTAAAGTCAAAAATTGATTTTTTGCATTTCTCCCATAACAACCATCTATAGTTTGTTGTTAATGTCAACAAGTTTGATCCCCCTCGTACCTTTGAGATTCTCGTCATATTCATTATCAACATTACTGTCTGTCAATCTGACCAGTTGTCTTTCTAAATATTGCCAAACTTTTTTTTTTCACGGGGCTGTTTGTCTTACCGTCTTATTGGAAGTCTGTGCTTCAATAATATATAATTTATTCTCCTGTTCCTCTCCAAACCTTTTTTTTTTTCTTTCTCTCTCTCTCTCTCTCTCTCTCTCTCTCTCTCTCTCTCTCTCTCTCTCTCTCTCTCTCTCTCTCT
>RQTK01000290.1:245073-260017 GCA_003991915.1 Elysia chlorotica
GCTGACGCAAGTAGTAGAACGCTGAGCGTCTATTCAAAAGGTGCCTGATTCGAACTCTCGATCAGACAAAATGTACGAGTACGTGTCGAATTTTGTCCCCGGTATATGCGCACTTTCTGTTTGGCAGTACATATAAATCAGTTATACCATGTTAGTTTCTGTCTGCTTGTTTGTATTTTCGTGTTTTTGTTGTTGTCTATAGGACACTTGATCCCTTTGATCCGATGAGTTCTGAATATGTTAGGTGTCCGCTTGCAGCTCTTGTCCAAAACGTCAATCACTGCCCGTGTTACCTCCCCTGGTGGGAACTCTATTTACTTACTAGATGACTGCGTCTGTGACTGTAGTTCGATTAATATGGTTAGTCTTGCCGAGTCGATGGAAGCACTTTGTGGTATGAACTGTCAGGGAAAGGAGTTCTCTCTCTCTCTATCTCTCTCTCTCTATTTGTCTCTCTCTGTCTCTCTGCCTCTCTCTCTCTCTCTCTCTCTCTCTCTCTCTCTCTCTCTCTCTCTTGCCCCCATCTATTGCATGCATGCTCTTTTTAGTTCTAAGATTCTCTGAAAGCCAAAACACTTTCTCGTGCGCACTTTTTGTCCTTGGTTTTGTTTTTTATTATATTTTTTTTGTTTTTCTTTTTGCCTTGCTTTTGTTTCTGTTCAAGCGAATAATCTCAAAACGCTGTTTCGCCCTTGCTTTGTTAAAGAATTCTCCTCTTGGACCTTGATAGAAAGTAACATCATTATTGTTTAGGCTGATCTTGGCTGTAGTAAGTATAACAAGTCCCTTAAGTGTGACTCCGGACTAAGAAGGATATTTTGATATCGTTAGTCTTGGGTCTAAAACTGTACCACCGTTGTCCTTAGAACCCCTAGTAAATGCCCGGATGACCTTTTGGCGCTCCAACCAAAAACAAGTGTATAGCTGCAACCTCTGCCAACATTTTCCGGCCCGATTTGTTTGAGGTGATACTACTAGAAAGGTTTTCTCTGCATTTTTGGTAGAATAAGAATACCAGAGATGAAACGCTTCTGACTTAACAGAAAAATCATCAAATATCAACTGCGGAGAAAGGTTGCTTGGTTATAAAAAAAAAACAAGAAAAAAAAAAAAACGTTACTAATAACCTAGTAATACCTATGTTATAATCAGAACCTTTGCTTGCATTTTTTTCCATAAGCGCAACAGGTGTAGATGGTGCCTTTTAAATGTCACCGTCGCTTATTTATACTGAACATCTTTTTCCTTCTTCGTCTCTAATTACACCCTTCGTTTTTTTGTTTGTTTTATTTGCGCTGCTTTATTTACCAAATTCCTTATGAGGTACGCATAAAAACTACATTGCGAGGACTTGGCCGTTTGAAGTAAAGTTTCAAAGCCCGAGATAAAGACCAGACCGCGGCCATGGGATGCATCAAGTTCGAATACATTTCATTTTATTCAGGAGTCGTTGGAGTCAGAACCAAAGACAACGGAATTAGAAATCTTCTTTGAGGTACAACAACGTTGGACACATAAAGTTCGAGCATATTTAATTACATGTATAATGGGGAGTCCATGGAAAAACATACGCTTTGAAATCAGAACCAAAGGTATTGATAACATTAACACAACACACTCGTATTTGAGATATAAGAATGCAGCTAGATTGATAAATTTAGATGGAGTCGAATAATTATATCCATGGGTCTTTGGAATCAGAATACTGGACAGTAGAATCATAATTGTTTAAAATGTAATAATGCAGCTAGATGGATTAATTTGGATGATGATACATAAGTCATGCAGTCTAATAATTAGATTCACGAGTCTTTGGAATCAGAATACTGGACAGTAGAATCATAATTTTTTCCTCGAGATGCAATAATGCAGCTAGATGGATTAATTTGAAAGATGTAACGCATGCATTTATAGTAATTAGATCCAGGAATCTAGCGAATGGAAATATAATAGAATAGAAGCATAATTTGCCTTTGAGATACATGTACAAGAATACAGCTGGATGGGTTAATTTGGAATTTCGCACAAGCCTACGCAGATAACCAATGGGGTAATACTTTAAAGTTATATTGTATAGCCTAAAGCACAATTCAAGAATGTCCCTTTCGTTAAATTATTTTTTGTTTGTTTCTTTATTTGTTGTTATTTAATTTTCCCCTGGGCAAAACCTGCTAGCTCTAAAGCGATCGCGATAACTTTATCTTGGTTCGGATGATGGATAATGCCGGCATACAACAGTTTTACTGTCTGTGATGGGGTAAAATAATCTTTTTGGCCTGTGCCGCTACCATACTTGCCAACCTAGCCCAAAAACCGTTTTTATTTCAGACTTATGACTACTCTACATACATTTTATTGTCAAATGTGATGGTCATTGGGGTTGGCAGATCCGTTGTATGTTTTCTTCTAACGCCAGGCGAGAAGTGAACACAGAACAGACTGGACGCTCTTATCGTATTCCCTCGATAGTCAGTTTAGATGGCTGCTAAGCCTTGGTCAAAAAAGCGTAATACTGGACTGTGGACATCTTTTCTGACACCATTTTCCTCTCATAAATATGTATGTTTTGATGGTCGGTTGTGTTGGCAGATCTGTTGAAAGCATTAATTTTGTACATGTACCATCCACCGGCGAGTGAGGCGGGTACAGAGCACTGAATACAAAATAGCAGACTCACCACTCTTATCGTATTCCCTCGGTAGTCAGTTTAGATGGCTGCTAAGCTTTAGTCGGAAAAATATAACACTGGACCTCTTTTTTGACACTTTTTTTGCATTAATACGTACGTTTTCATGGTCACTTGTGTTGGCAGATCTGTTGAAAGCATTAATTTTGTACATGTACCATCCACAGGCGAGTGAGGCGGGTATAGAGAGATAAATACAAAATAGCAGACTCACCACTCTTATCGCATCCCTTGATAGAAGTCAAAGTCTACACTGCTGCTAACCGTAGGCAGAAAAAAGCGTAGTATTAGACGAACTTTCTGACACTTTATTTGCATAATGCGTACGCTTTGATGTTCACTTGCGTTGGCAGGTGAGTTGAAAGCTTTGTTCTAATCATTGGTGAGCAAACCAGGCATAGAACACAGAACACAGGACATTTATCTCTGCTCTTATCGCATCCTTTGATAGTGGTCTGTCTATGTCTGTAGACCAGCTCTCACAACCTAACGCTAAGAAAAGTGTAAAACGAGACGCTGTTTCTTATATAATTATTAGTGTGTAATGTGTATGCTTTGCTAGCTTTTTGGATCGGCAGCCCTGCCTCTGGTTGACCACTCAAGTCACGTGCCACGAGCTTTGTGGTTCGAACCTATGGTCTCTAATTCCAATGGTCGTGGATTCTAACGCCGCCCTAGCCT
The DNA here is from genome assembly GCA_003991915.1 of Elysia chlorotica. Classification (NCBI taxonomy): domain Eukaryota; kingdom Metazoa; phylum Mollusca; class Gastropoda; family Plakobranchidae; genus Elysia; species Elysia chlorotica. Next base: position 248,441 of record RQTK01000290.1, read on the forward strand.
CGCGATGATAGTTGGAAATGGGAAAACCTGTTCTTGATAAGGATATCGCGCGGGCTAGAAATTCTTTCTTTCTTTTCTCTCTATCTATCTGTCTGTGTGTGTGTGTGTGTGTGCGACTGTGAGTGTATCCTGTGTGTGTATTTTTCTTTCCTATTCTTGGTAAAACATGAGTTGTCGAGCTGTGTGGGAGTGGGAGCTGGTTTAGGTGATAGAGCCTGCGGCTTCGAAATGGACGATTTTGAATTTGAGCCAGAAGTCCTTGTATCACCGCTTGGTCTTTGTGACGTGAGGGCAGCATGTAAACAATATTGTCAGATCTATCTCTGTGGACACGTCAGGGTACATAATTCTCCTTGTGAACACAGGAAACGTTACACGAAGAGATGGCTTTCTTCAACCAATAGAAAAAAAAATCAAAGGTCTTGTGATAACAGAGTCCATGTCAAAGCGAAGACGCTTAAAGGAATCTGCACAGACGTCCAATTCCAAATAACAACTCTCTCCTATAATAGCTGAGCCAATGAGCAATCAGAAAACTCTATGTCCAAGGTCGTGTCTGTGTCGCCTGCCATCGTGTGAAGAGCATGCAAAGCCTGTGGGGACAAAAGTCGTCTGGATATCCGTGTCCGGGTCCACAAGAATCGGCTCTGGAGGCGACTTGACAGTTGGTTTCAAGGTTGCTGGCCCTTCTTCTCTTCCCATACTACATGTACTGGCTAGGTTATCAAGAGCTGTCTCTTAGGTGCTTTTGGCTCGTACAGAGCTATGACAATTCATCGTAAGTTATCGTGAGAACGAGACAGCAAGTACGGTGAGACTAGATGTAGACACAATAAGAACAAGTGTTGGAGACATTATTTTCTACCCGAGCATCCTGTAAATAAACGTAGTTGAAAAACAAAACAAAACAGGTTTTGACTATTTTCCAAATAACAAAGATACATGTATTACGTCAAATCCAGGGATACAGAGGCAGAGAGAGGGAGAGAGAGTGAAAGAGAGTTAGAGAAAGAGAGAGTGAGAGAGGAAAAGAAAGTGAGAGAGCTCCCTAAAGAGAGGAGAAGTCCTTCTTGTAAAAGTTAAGCTTAAGGTAAGAGACCTCCCTAAGAGAGGAGTAACCCTTCTTGTAAAAGTTAAACTTAATTTAAAGCTTTCTTACATCCCTACCAGAGCTAAGCAGTTGCTAAGTCTCGCTCACTCAATGCTGGGATAAGCATAAGGATATGGCATAACACTGTGTACATCAACAAACGAAACGAAGCAAAACAATTTTTTGCACCTTGTTAAAAAGAAAACATAAGATAAGAATTCACCGAAGCGGCATAAAATTGCCCTCGTATTTTGTAAACCGCTTTTCCTTGAAGTATTTGAATTTAAAAGCAAAATTACAACTTCAACTACTCAGTAGAAAGGCTCCATGTGTACTCTTAAGAATAATATGAATCGGTCGAGTAAAAAAACAAACAACAAAAAAAGACAGGAGGAAAAAAGTATATAAAAAGGAAACAAAAGAAAATAATGACATTGTTTGAGTCAGGTTTAAAAGGCATTAATCAATCAACACTCGAAGAGTTTGAAAACAGGAAAACACCCAACAATGGCGTAATTATTATAAGTAAGCACTCACCTCCTGGAACTAACGAACAAAAATCTCAACAACAGTATATTAACATGTCTTATGAAGTACGCGTACATAAAATTTACTTACTTTAAAAAATAAAACAAAGTGAGAAAACCCTGTGGGAGCCAACTGACAAGTTGGAGGAACCCCCCCCCCCCCACCTATTTTAGTGCTTGTAACCTGCATAAAAATTACGTACTTAAATAACACACAGAAAACCGTGTGAGCTGCTGTTCCCTACCACCTGGACCATTTACATCAGGTCGTACCTTAACGGGGCCCATAGCTAGAGAGAAGACGAAGGCGATTGGTGAAGGAATCTGCAAGGGCGTCCAATCATAGCTCCATTCTTGATTGGGGGATGCGGTAGACCCGGGGTAGAACAACGGCTTCCGACTCAGTTGGGTCGGTGTTAGTTTAAAGTGGGCGGTTGAGAGATGGGTCATAGTATCTCCGCCCTGTCTTTTGTGGCAGCACATAAAACTGTCAGACGTCAGTCTTGGGACCCGTCCACAATATAGCCTATATAGTGTTGACGTTGGACATTCAAACCAACTCAAACTCAAACTATTCTTCATTAACTGACCCAATGATCGATCAGAATCCGCTGTCTCAGCGGCGTTATTATGTCATACGTCAACGTCGTTTGAATCGCGAGGCATGTATTACAGTGACTCCCTCTGTGTGAAATACATGTATGTATATACAATACGTTGTGTAGTCAACACTAGACACTGACACCATTGCTACATAGTGCGTCTTCGTGGTTGGTGGTTTGTAGGTACAACGAGTATCTAAAACTCAGGGATATAAATCCTTCAGAGTTCCCCTGATTTCAGGTTTTCAGGTGCTGCCTCTGATACAATGAAGTTCAAACCAGCAGACCCCGAAATCATTTTACTCTCAGTGCGTGTCTTTGTGGCCAAAGGACGGGCAGCAGTGCTATTAATAATGGGCAAACTGGCTCAACTAGTAGAGCGTTGGACTCCATATCAGAAGGTCTGAAGTTCGAATCGCACGATCGGCCCAAAATGTATTTCTCCATTTTCGTCCCCTACTGGTCGTGTCAGTATAATGCTATAATGTGATCGGCTGAGGCGGGAGTCCAGGTCTCACGCACTGCCTTGTGTGGGGCAGCACGTACAATTTTTCAGACGTTTGTGTTTGGACCTGACGGCGTAGAGGGTTCTCCTTGGAAAGCTAGAAGACCTTAAACTAACAGAGAGTGAGAGATGTATGTCTCTCTCTCTCTCTCTCTCTCTCTCTCTCTCTCTCTCTCTCTCTCTCTCTCTCTCTCTATTTCTCGAGCGCCGAGGTCAGACAGATGCTTTTACCGCTAATTCGATTGGCCAAGTACGAGCAATCGGTCTAGTGATACCACGCCCACACAGCGGCTAGCTACTGCAATGACTTGTAATTCATTACGGTGTTAGGTGTAAACATACGCAACAGGTGGGAACAAAATAACAACAATACTAGAACAAAACCGCCTTTTCTCCACACACACGCATGCTCAGTTTACAATTCCCTAAAGAAAAACAATAAAAAAAGAAGAAACTCATAATATACGTAATTATTTTACCTTGTTTGCCTAAATTTCAGAGCTGCCAACCTTAATAGCCATATAAGCGTATACATCAACGTGGACAGAGAGTGTTAAAATACGGCTTTTAAGCTTAAAGTTGGCAGGTTCGAAATGTGTCTGCTTTGACGACTGTTTGGTATGGCAGCTGCTCTGCTTCTCTTATTTGAAATAAAAATGTCAGACTGGTTTTATTTGCCCTTCTGAGACGTCTGGGCATGGTACTTGTACTTGTACACAGTAAAAGGTACCCAGGCACTGTCGGGCAAACTCCAATGTCTGGGGCAAAAATCATGGTAAATTCAAGGTATTAGACAGGACTCGGTGGGAGTTTTGTTTGTTTGTTTTGTTAGAATGTTTCATTAGAGGGATATTTCGGGAAGGAATTTATGCTTGTAGTGAATTACGTGACCTGTGTTTCAGAAATATGTGTACTTGTAGTACAAAAGCGAACGAAATCGACATACACATGTATGAAAGTATGAAGGAATATAATTATGACGTATAAACCTATCTGAACGCCTCATTCTGTTTATGTTTCCTCTCTCTGTTTCTTCCTCTCGTTCGCTCTCTGTCTGCTCGTCTCTGTCTCTGTCCTCTGTCTGTCTCTCTCTTTCCTGTCTCTCTCTCTCTCTCTCTATCTCTCTCTCTCGTTCGCTCTCCCTCTCTGTCTCTCTCTCTCACTCTCGTTCGCTCTCCCTCTCTCTCTCTCTCTCTCTGTCATTAACCCTCTATTGCGTTGTCTCTGTTGTGATTTTTTTTTTTTAATGTCTAAAATACTACAGATTTCTGATATTTTACAAATTAGGTGATATTTCCGTCTCTCTCTCTCTCTCTCTCTCTCTCTCTCTCTCTCTCTCTCTCTCTCTCTCTCTCTCTCTCTCTTTCTTTCTTTCTCTGTCTGTAAGTGTATGTAACCACTTGAAAAGTACTTAAAAACCAAACCAAGGAAAATTGCTAGACAACCCGACAGACTCTCACGCCTGTTGTATGTGTATCATGTCCAAGGCTGTGCGAATACTTGTTGATGCTAATAGTGTATGTAGGATTTTTTTTTCTTTTCGACATACAGTAGACAGGGCCAACAGAGATGGAGACGGGAGTGAGTGTTTTGGGAGGGGGAGGACAAAGAAGAATAATTAAGGAGATAACAATACTATTGAGTGAGTGAGTCAGAAAGACATAAACAATGAGAAAGAAAATCATAAGGACAGGTAGAGACACGGATACAGAGAGACAGATCAGTGAGGGAATCAGAAGAAAGACAAAGACACTGATCATAGACAATATTACAGAACCAGAGAGAACGAGACATTGACCCACAGAGAGAGAGAGAGAGACAGAGAGAGAGAGAGAGAGAGAGAGAGAGAGAGAGTATTCTTCCAAACAGAGCCTCGGGCCTGGTGCTTAGTCCGATTTTCACGGTCCACTTCGCGACTGGAGACACCGTTTAATGACATTCTAGAAGCTTCCTTCTCTCCACTGAAGGTTGCTCTGTCTAGACCATGAGACTATAAATAGACTTCATATGTCCATAGTCTGGACACAGCCGTCTAGTAATGTACCCGTAAATTTTTCATATATAGGTCTATGGGTCGACCCTTAACTGTCTAGTCCTGTCGCCATAATCATAGGATCCCTCAGGGAAAAAGGGGAGACGTTAAGCAGAGAGAGAGAGAGAGAGAGAGAGAGAGAGAGAGAGAGAGAGAAAGAAAAAGGGGGGGGGGGGGGGGGGGGGGGTCAAGGGGGAGGAGCAGACAGAGAGGCAAGAAGAGGGGGGGGGGGGTAAGCTGGCTCAAGTGGTAAAACATGGAGCTTTCAATCAGGAGGTACCGGTTCGAGTCCACGATCGGGCAAAAAGTAAGCTTTTGTGATCGGCTGAGACACAAGTCCCGGTATCTTGGAAATATATCGGGTGTGTTAGCAGGTAAAAATGTTAGACGTCAGTTTTGGGACCAGTCGCCATATTGGTCTTCTTTAGGAAGTCCCTGAAACTGAAGGAGCCATAGTTTGTCGCATCTTTCTATCAATTCATCTAAATTTTATCTATCTTTTTGTCTTTCTTTTCTACTAACCAGTCTATTAATCCACCCATCTATATATGCATGTAAACCTACAAGATGAAGAAGAATAAAAAGAAAAACAAAACGGACCATTGTTTTGAAATTAAAAAGAGAATTGGCGTTGAATGTAATTTAAAGGGGGAAAGAAGTTTAAGAAGTGGAGAATTATTTTTTTTCTAAACTAAATATTTTATTAGTTTTTCGAAAATTCTCCAAATAAAAAAAAATTGCTTTGTAGAGGAAAAGGAATTAATGAGAGAAGGAGGGAGAGAGGAATAGGAACTATCGATAGAGAGATAGAGAGATATTGCAGACAGAGGCTGCCTTTACACAAGAGAGAGACAAAGAGAGAATAAGAGAGAGAGAGAGAGAGAGAAAGAGAGAGAGAGAGAGAGAGAGAGAGAATGAGAGAGGAACAGAGTCAGGCTGAAAAAAGAAAGAGAAAGAGAGAGATGGAGGCTGAAATAGAAAGAGAGAGAGTGTGTGAGAGATGCAGGAGGGAAAACGAAATCGAGAAAGAGACAGGAGCGAGTCAGAGAGCGGCTGCAAGTGCAACACAAACAGAGCGATTATCAAGCTGTTCATTGAGGATGCGAAATTGATCGCTTAAAAATCGACCAGGAAGAAAAAAATGAGGACTTCTCGCTTTTGGTAGATTGTGGTGGTAGATTGTGGTAGTAGATGATGGTAGATGGTGGTAGATTTTGGTAGATTGTGGTAAGTGGTGGTAGATGACGATAGATGATGGTAGATGGTAATAGACGGTGGTAGGTGATGGTACATGGTAATAGATGGTGGTAGATGGCGGTAGATGGTGATAAATGTGGTAGATGGTGGTAGATGGTCATAGATGGTGGTAGATGGTGGTAAGTGGTAGTAGATGGTGCAGCGCACTTGTCAATTCTTACACAAACAAAAAGCGCCAGATCTGCCTGTCGAGTCAGACAGCAATGAGCAGGGTGTACAATAGAACTGAAACAAATGGGTAGAAATGAGGGAGTGAGAAAGTTATTAAATAGTTTCATACCTAGAGAGAGAGTGTGAGAAAGATGAACATGGAAAAGTGGAAGTGAGACACACAGATAGGAAGAAAGAGAGAGAGAGTGAGTGGAAAAGAGAGAGGGAGAGAGAGAGAGAGAGGGAAATAGATAATGCGTGGAATGATTAGGGGGTGCAGGTTGTCTGGAGACAAAAAATTAGCCATTCCTCCCTCTCTCTCTCTCTCTCTCTCTCTCTCTCTCTCTCTCTCTCTCTCTCTGCCCCCTTCTCTCTCCTATGAGCGTCATGAATCTCGGATTTAAGTGAAGATAAGACACTACAGTTCATTAAATCGATTTTCACCATACAGCTATCATCAACCAAACCCAATTAACACGCTATTGACATACCTGGTACGGCGTTAAATCTCCCTCTCTCTCTCTCTCTCTCTCTCTCTCTCTCTCTCTCTCTCTCTCTCTCCATCTCCTGCCAATTCTTTCTTTCACCACATATTCGATGACAAAGCGACGCCTATTGTCAGTGCATACCATTTACCACTTGTGCATTCAAGCAGTCAAATATGTGAATTGTTATAACAATGCATTGAGTGTTGTTTCTCTTCGTTTCATGAGGACACAGGACGAGCTTGAAAGGGAGAATGAATAGTCATGAAATAATATCATAAACCTTTTTTGTTAATTTATTTCCGTGATTTTGGGTTTGTATTTTGCCTGCCCATGGATTTTTCTTGTTTAAGCTATGGGCAAATCAGTTTCCCCATTTGTTTCTTGCTCTGGATACGTTGCTATACCAAGTCTGATGTGTTAAAATAAAAACAAAAACAAAAAAGCCAATAGAGCTAAACGTTTTGTTACAAATGCTAAGTCAACGTTAAAAAACGATGTGGTTTAGTTTTATAGTTAGAAAGTTTAAGGGATCGTTTGTTTGTTTTTATGGCCCATTGAAGGAATATACCATTCCGATCCTCCAACGATCAAATTCATTTTTCGGATCACATCCAGCGAGTTCTCTTTTAGATGTTGATTTATAACGCCGAACGCCATCAGCTAGGCTATATCGTGAAAGGGTCCCTAGACTGACGTCTGACAATTGTACGTGCCGCCGTAGAAACAGTGCAAGGATATCAGGACTACTCTCTCTGCCAGTCACATCATACTACCACCGACCCAAACAATAGGGAACAGACGCGGCGGTCTGATCGGGAAACGAACCCACAACCTCTTCGCCACGCGTTCTATCCTTGGACACCCTCTTCTTTTCCCGAAAAAAAAACAAAAACACAATGTATAACAAATTACAGAACGAAAGGGCTTTAAAAGAGCTCCGTCTCAACAGATTCCCCGTTGATGACTTTGGTCTTGTCATTAACCCTTAAAGCTGACAACCCAACCAGCCATAAGAACGGGCATAATTATGTAGCTTAAAATTTGAAACAAAAAATGTTTTAAATACGCCTTTTGATTTAAGGTTGACTGGACTGAATCTTCTCGCAATGCTTAGTATATAAATTAATTTTTTGATCGACACTCCAAGGGTATACATGTACATGTATTGCGCTATCCATTGCGACACAGCAACTCCTGCTTCGGTCTTTCCACTGCTATCACACCTTTCTGATGCTAACATGGGGACCCGTTTGACATTAATTTGAGGATATGTCTCCCGTAATTACGCGGATAGAATGGGAATATCTCTCTCTCTCTCTCTCTCCCTCTCTCTCTCCCTTTCTGTCCCCCTCTATCTCTCTCTTCGCCCCCCTCTCCCCCTCTCTCTCTCTCATCTCTCTCTCTCTTCCTTTCTCTCTCCCTCTCTCTGTCTGTCTATCTCTTTCTCTCCCTCTCTCTGTATTTCTTTCTCTGTCCCCCCCCCCTCTCTCTCGCTCTCACTCTCCTCACTCTTGGGGGATGAAGTGGCTCAAGTGGTAGAGCGTTGGTATCCAGATCGGGATGTCCATGGTTCGAACGGAATCCCACGATCGGAAAAAAATCAATTTGTCCGATTTCGTCCCCTGCAATTGGTCGGTCGGTGTCAGTATAATGTGATCGGCTGAAACGGGAGTCCAAGCTTCCCGCCTTGTCTCGTGTGTGGCAGCACATAAAATTGTCATGCAATATAGCCTTTTTTATGCTAACGTTGGACGTTGAACCAAATCAAAAAATTCCTTACTCTCTCTGTCTGTCTGCCTGCCTGCCTGTCTGTCTGTCTGTTAATCTGTCTTTCTGTCTGTCTGGCTGCCTGTCTGTCTGTCTGTCTGCCTGTCTGTCTCTCTCTGTCTGTCTATCTGTCTGTCTCTCTCTCCCTCTCTCTCTCTCTCTCCCTCTCTCTTCCTCTCTCCCTCTCTTTCTTTGTCTCTCTCTCTTTCTCTCTCTTTCTCTCTCTCTCTCTCGCTCTCTCTCTTTGTCTCTGTCTCTCCCTCTCTTCTGTCTGTCTGTCTTCTGTCTGTCTGTCTGTCTGTCTGTCTGTCTGTCTGTCTGTCTGTCTGTGCCTGTTTGTCTCTCTCTCTCTCTCTCTCTCTCTCTCTCTCTCTCTCTCTCTCTCTCTCTCTCTCTCTCTCTCTCTCTCTCTCTCTCTCTCTCTCTCTCTCTCGCAGCACTTAAAGTTGTCAGACACACATGTAATTGTTTGGATCCGTTCTCGGAATAGCCTATTTTCTGACGACGGTTGTTAAGGAGCCGCCAGAACGAAACGAAAACGCCTGTACCTAGAGTTAATATAGGATCTACCTGTTGGTTTCATGTTAGGTGTACTGGTAGTAGGTGTGAAGTGAGTATATGCACTAAGTGAACCTTGACTCAATTTTCCAATTTTCTAGTAGAAAACGGTCAACACAATCGGTAGATTTTATCATCTATGTACTGAGTTTCAAGCCACAAAGATAATGACTCCTTCGAGATTAACTATCGTGTACATACTGTCCTTCCTCTCCCATCTTTCTTTCTATCTGTTTATTACTCTATCTCTCTCTCTCCCTCTCTTCTTTTCTGTCTATCACTGCCTGTCTCTCTTTCCCTCTCTCTCTATCTTTCTCTTTCCCTCTCTCTTTCTCTCTCTCTCTCTCTCTCTCTCTCTCTCTCTCTCTCTCTCTCTCTCTCTTTGCTTTATTATAATCATCCCGGCATGATTTTCTTCACCTTCTTTTCTTTTAGTCTCTGATTCCGTCCTTCTCTTTTTCACCATATTTCACTGTCTTTTTATCCAGCTCTGCCTCTCTTTCTCCTCTCGAACATCTCTGAATTTTTTAGTCTCTTTCTTTCTCTGTCAGTGACACAACACTCAGATATTAGCATATTCCAAGTGCGTTAAGGTTAGCGGGTGAATGTATTAAAATTCGATACATACATGTGTCTCCATCAGTACAAGTGTGGAAGAGGCACCTTTCTTTCGCCATTCCAATGACATGACGGGTTATGTACCTAACATACTTAATGGCATGAATTTAAAAAAGTGAGCACTCAGCAAAACTTTCGGAGGAGTTATTTAAAAAAGCAAAATGATAGTACGACTCTGGTTACAGATTTCAGCAGATCAGGGGGAGGGGGGGGGGGGGGAAACATTTAGGGCGTCGAGGGGGGGGGGGGGGGGGGGGAAATATTTGAATTATTCTTACGTTTGAGAATGGTTATTAGGGCCTGGAAAAGTTCCACGTACTGCTCTTCCTATCGATTTTCTTTTATCCAGACTGGAATAATAAAAATTGGGGATAATAATATTACCGTTAATTATGTTAGGTAATCTGAAACGGAAATATTCCATTGAGCAACAAATCTACAGATCGCACCGGATTCGCTTCACCGTGTTTACTTAACTTCCGTTTCCTCCAAACGATAAACATCCGGATTTTTATTACAGTCATGTATTCTAGTATCTCTCTTTCTCTCTCTCCCTCTCTCTCTCTCTCTCTCTCTCTCTCTCTCTCTCTCTCTCTCTCTCTGAGTGTCCTCCGTCTGCCTCTCTCCCACTCTTTGTTTCTGTCTCTCCCTCTATCTATCTCTCTCTCCCGATATAGTAATTTATAGATCTACGATATCTCGGACTTTCGCAACAGACAAGAATAATTAAATCGCCTTGATATGTGAGGTCACTAAAATAAAAATAAAAAGTTAAACACGATGAAAGACTCATTGATCAACCGTCGACAGGTATTTTCAGTCACACATAGCTACTGTATGTACTATATATTGATGTGGTATCTTTACTGTTTTGATTAGATAGTGTTAATGAAATACAGCTTTGTACGTATTTTTCTGCATATGGATACCAGCTTCATTTTGGAGTGAACTGAATATTTTCATCAGGCTGGGAATTATTCGGATACCGATTTCATTGCAAGCAATAATTGCCATCAGGCCGGGAAATTTTTATTTGGATACCGACTTAATTGCAAGCAATAATTGCCATCAGGCCGGAAAATATTTATTTGGATACCGACTTCATCGCAAGCAATTATTGCCTTAAGGCTTGGAAGTATCAATTTGAAAATTTTGATTAAATATTTCCATCAGGCTTGAATGGGCGTATTTGGATACCAACCTCATCTAAGGCAACTTTGGAGTTTTACAACATTTATAGTTAGTATTAGTGGCGGCAGTGGTGTTAATTTCTGCCTGTCAGTGTTATAGTGTCATTTTCAGCGATTCTCCACCTACCACAATCTCAGACCGCCTGTGCTGTGGTGTCAAAGGTTGTAGTGAGCAAAGCTAGCGGATATTGGTAGATCTATTGATACTCCACCCAGCACAATCTCTGGCTGCCTCTTTGTAGCTGTGTTGGTGCCTCAGGTCATAATATTGACCAAGGTTAGTGTTTTAGTAGTGAACTTGTATCTGGTTCTACCCCCCACCATCACAACGATCACGGCAGCACCATGTCCAGAGAGGGATCTGGCGGCTTCCACAACTTCGGCGTCATGATGGTCAAGCTGGTGCAGTGGAAGTCCCGCAACAAGCGGGCGTCCACCTCCTCACTAGAGGACGCGGTGAGTTGGGCTTGAAGAATGGGGGCACAAGGGGAGGGGGTGATCTGGCATCAGGCGAGCGTCAGTATTCTCATAGAGGACGCGGTGATTTTGGGTTGACGGAGGGGGGTCGTGGGAAGGCAGTGGTTGGCAGTGGAAGTCCCGCAACAAGCAGGCGTCCACCTCCTCTTTGGAGCACGCGGTGAGTGCAGGTTGAGGGAGGGAGGGTGAGGGAGGGAGGGGGGAAGAGGGGCAAGGCGGTATGTTGGGGTTTAAGGATGGAGGAGGCAGTGGTTGGAGTTGAAGAAGAAGGGACAAGTGGAGGGGGGCGGCTAGTTGAGTGGTGGCACCAAGCGAG
>RQTK01000290.1:263409-282226 GCA_003991915.1 Elysia chlorotica
TGGGGTGGAGAAAGAGAGAGAGAGAGAGAGAGAGAGAGAGAGAGAGAGAGAGAGATGGAAAAAGAGAGAAACAGAGAGAGAGAGACAGAGACAAGAATATGGGCGGAAACTGGGGTGGAGAAAGAGAGAGAGAGAGAGAGAGAGAGAGAGAGAGAGAGAGAGAGAGAGAGAGATGAAGAATGAGAGAAAGAGACAGAGAGAGAGAGCGAAAGATGAAAAAAGAGAGAAACAGAGAGAGAAAGAGAGCGAAAGGTGAAAAAAGAGAGAAACAGAGAGAGAGAGAGAGACAAGCAACTAAAACAGACTGGCGGTGAGACAGAAAGTAGGTGTAACAGAATAAGCATCATTGTAACTGAGTGAACCAATAATAATATAATTATATAATACATGTACGACTAAGCTATGATGACGGTCAACTGTAGCAATCAACGTTAACTATAATTATGGCGGAAGGGCGAGATTACGGGTGTACTTCATTATACTCAATGTCGGCGCCGGAATCGTGTCTTATACAAAGATAAGTGGCTTTTCTACTCAGCGTGTTCCCATGGTCTCTTATTCACTCTCACATTCTCTCTTTCTCTCTCTCTCTATCTCGCCGCCTCTCTGCCTTACTCACTTATGCATTTTATTTGTCAATTTCGTGATAGCTTTACCGTTCTCTCTCTCACCTTCACCTACTCTTAATTCCCATCTGTGTGTGTGTGTGTTTATCTAAGTCTGTCTCTCTCTCTCTCTCTCTCTCTCTCTCTCTCTCTCTCTCTCTCTCGCTCTCTCTTTCTCTACAATATAGCCGTTACTCAAACTCTCTATCTCGCTCTCCTTCTCCTAATCTCTGCCATAACACTAATAGTCTATGTCCCTCCATCACTCTCCCCCCTTTCATAATAATTACCACTGTGCGTCTTTCTCATGAGTCCTTAAATAATCTGGGCCGGGTCTGGCACCGTGTCCTTGTCATGCTGGATTAGAGAAACAACTCATCTTCTAGTTAGGGTAGAACTGATATTTTAGTTAGAGGAGAACTGATCTTCTAGTTATAGGAGAACTGATCTTCTAGTTATAGATAGAACTGATCTAGGAATACTTAGTACACAGAGATACAGGAGATCTATAGGCGCCCAACTGCGGCTTTTACATGGATGTTAAGTCTGGTGTCTAAACTATTCTACTTCCTCGTTGTAATAGTATCCTGGACGTAATAGTATAGCAGTCTAGATAGAGAGTATACTGATATTGTGTTGGACGTTCTGAGTTCTCGTTTCACCATGTAGTGTGTATCTAGTTAACCAAGAAGTCGTTTTGAACACATGAAATATCCTGCGGTTTCGAATTCCCCGATTCCGAATGTCGGAAACTTTTGTTAGAAGGCACTGCTCTTGAATTAGGAGTTAAATAGTTCGGTAATTGAGAACTGCGATAATTAGTCTATAATCATTTAAAATGAATAATAGATATAAAGCAGCAGATCTGAGGTGACAATACTATACCGGATCCGTGTGAACTCGAGCTTTCAAGTGGAGTCGAGGAACTCAACTGCCGTCAGCTTAAGTTGCTTAAGTTAATATGGGCTCTGAGTTTACTCCACCGAGAAGTGTGAGAGTATGCTTATGTGAAGAGAAGAGAAGAGAGAGAGAGAGAGAGAGAGAGAGAGAGAGAGAGAAAGAGAGAGAGAGAGAGAGAGAGAGAGAGAGAGAGAGAGAGAAACAGGGAAAGGCAGAGACACAGACAGATAGAGACGGAAACAAACAGACAGACAGAGAATGAGATTCTAGAAGTGCAGGATGTAGGAAAGATCCATAAAATATGACCATGGCAGTGACAACAATAGTGAAATAATCGTACTGTTCAGATTTTGTTCCTTGTTCATTTTCCCATAAGAAAGAGAGAGAGAGAGAGACAGGGAAAGGCAGAGACACAGACAGATAGAGACGGAAACAAACAGACAGACAGAGAATGAGATTCTAGAAGTGCAGGATGTAGGAAAGATCCATAAAATATGACCATGGCAGTGACAACAATAGTGAAATAATCGTACTGTTCAGATTTTGTTCCTTGTTCATTTTCCCATAAGACCAAATCTATAGCTTGATTCAGATCCGGGTTGTAATGGTAAAGAGTTCCTGAATGTCATGGCGGCCTTCAATTATTGTAACCCGGATCTATCTGAAGAACGGGTTCGGTTGGTCGAATTACCTCTCCGTCCGTCCGTCATTCAGTCTCTGACGGCCTTGTCTTTTTCTCTGTCTTTGTCTGTCTGTCTGCCTGTCTCTCCGTCTCTGACGGCCTGCCTTTTTTTTTCTCTGTCTAACAAAACATGTATATGTTTACAAGCATGAAATAACGATGCCCCCCTATGTCTCTTTTTAAAAACGATGTCAAATTCTATCAATACACACATAATTATGTTTACAAGCATGAAATAACGATGTCCCCCTCTGTCTCATTTTAAAAACGGTATCCAATTCTATCAATACACAATAACAACTAAACATGTGTATGTTTACAAGCATTACATAACGATGCCCCCCTCTGTCTCCTCCCCTACAGACGGGCCTACAGTTTGTAACCCCCCAATTCATATCTCTCTTATCATCACAGTAGTACTACGGAACATGTTGTACATGTGTTACATTTTAAAAACGATGTCCAATTCTATCAATACACGATGATAACAGTTAACTAAACAAGCATGAAATAACCAATATTCCCTCTCTCTGTCTCCCCTCCACAGACGGGCCTGCCCTACCTGACCACCGCAGTCCTGGAGGACTACTCTGCCACCAGCTCCAAGGAGGTCTCCGTCCAGCGTGGCACGCAGGTGGAGGTGGTAGAGCCCTCGCCCCCGGGCTTCCCGGACTGGTGCCTGGTTCGAACCCTGCCCCCGGATGGGGCGGACAGCTCGCAGGGCCTGGTGCCTACAGGCGTGCTCAGGCCCGTCTCGCTCCTGTCGGGCGGGCGGAACAGCATAGATGGTGATGGTGAGTACAGGTTCAAAACTCAGTACAGTGGACTTTGCATTCAGCCGAATTAAACATTTAGATTTAGTTATATTATTTGTATTGAAAATCAATCTTATCAATCTTCATCTCTATCTCTCTCTCTTTCTCTCTCCCTCTCTCTCTCTCTCTCTCTCTCTCTCTCTCTCCCCCTCTCTCTCTCTAGTAGTAGTAGTGGTAGTAGTATTAGTATTAGTATTATATTTTGTGTGTTTATCAAATGTTTGTGTGAAATGAACATTTTTCATGCTGCATACTGAGTGCCTATAATAAATTATTTTAATGTTGAAAAACCAATAACTCACTGCACAGAACAATGACAAGAACAATAACCACGCCGGCACTATCGGATCAAGGAGCCAGAACATTGTCTCCCTTTTCTATGATCCGTGCTCCGTGTTCCCAACAAGTCTTTCTGTGATTTTATTCTCATAAAATTATAGCTTTTATTTTAGCATCCGGGTTACAAGTCATGAATATGAGTATTTGTAATTTTTATTGCCTTCATTGCTTTTATGGAAATAGTAATGTAACTTAATGCGTTTACATTACCATTTATTTTCTTGAATTTTAACAGGATTCTAATTATATTTGTTTACAGATATTCACTTTCCACAAAAAGGATTTTAAAAGTTGCTCCTATCGTATCTTATCTTTTACATAATAATTGCATCATCATGACCATCATCATTATCATCACCATCACCATCGTCATTGTAAAATCTTACAAGTACCAACTTTAATTTATCACCACCACTACCATTATCATCATCATCATCATCATCATCATCATCATCATGATACAACTAATATTCTTGTCATGGTCTCTCTGTATTTCTCCCCAGACACGTTTGTGAGCGCTGATGGGACGTCATCCCCTGTCAGCAAACGCAGGAGTAGTTTTAAGTGAGTAGGCTCCCCTTGCACACATATACTGTTTAGCGTGTTTAAAAACAAGGTGTAGAGTTATTCTGGCTTCTATTGAGGTGGAGTCGGGTGGGTGGAAAAGGGCTTAGAAAGAGTGTGTGTGTGTGAGAGAGAGAGAGAGAGAGAGAGAGAGAGGGCGTTTATCTTGCGCCAGCATTTTCCCTCTAGCCAGTACAACGGCGCTCTAAACTTAAAACCCAAACTAAAAGGTGTGTTAATTAATATATTTTTATATTAAAATTTATACTTGTCGGAGTCTGATTAGATAGCGTCATTTTACTTTTCCCATATCAATTAATGGGCTCCAACCATAATTCTTTTAATGCTACAACCTACAAAGAATTCATTTATCACAGTTTTTTCCTACATTTTTTATTTTATTTGTTATTGTGTGTGAGGGGGGGGGGGCTTATTGTTAGAGCGTTGAACTTTCCGTCTGATCTGAATGCGTGCGGTTCGAACCCACAATCAGGCAAAATTACGTGTGGGATTTTGTCTCTTATTGGTTGGATCTGAGTTATGAAGGGCTTAGGGAGTAGTCTAGGTCGCGCCGCACATTATGTGACATGTGGCGGCACAAAGAATTGTCAAACTTTCGTCTTCTACAAAATATAGCCTACATAGTGATGACGTTTGAAGCTAAGCTAAACAATGTATACATCCCAACACTGTTAATTTGTCACAGCCAGTACAGTGTTGTGAGACTTTAGTCTTCGAGCTTTTCCAGCCCATAACCTTTAGCCTAGCTGCCAATGTGGGACATTAAGCAACCAATCTAGCCAACCAGTGAGGAGCTGAAACATGACCTCTGGTATCCCATCACCGGCTCTATGTGACAGCACAAAAAAATTGTCACATGTGAGTCTTCCGGTTCCTCCACGATATGGCCTATAGCCTAGCTGCTGATGTCGGATATCGTTCACTAAGAAGAACAAACATTTCAATACTGCGTCCTATTGTCATTGGTTCATAAGTTAAACGTCGTGCTAGCTTAAAGCTGCTCGTAAGCCTTCTTATCCTCCTCATAAATATACTAAGACGAGTCTTAAGCTTACCACAACGTTGTACTCACGGCCCGTGGTGTCAATCGTCCAGGAAATGGCTGACCACGCCAGTGCGCAAGCTGAGCCACGGGAAGATCGAGAAGGCGGGAGGGATGTTGCTGGACCCACAGAGGGCGCTGCAGAGGAAGCACAACATGCTGGGAGCGGCGCACCAGGTAGGACCAGGGAACGGTGCATGGGGGATTAATATAGGGGGGGGGGGGGGGGGGGGAATAGGGGGGGGGGGGGGGGGGGTATTCTTCAGGTTCCATGTGGAGCGTAGCTCAATTGTGGGCAGTTTTGAGATTTATTTCATTCACCTTGATCATTTTTGTAGATTATATAATCATATGCAGTTATTTCTTTCTTCATTTTTTTAATAGGTCGCAAAAAAAAAAAAGGGGGGGGGGGCAGAAAAGATCTGCCATGAATTTTGGTAAAGTTTCATTTTATAATATCCATGTTGTACCTTTCCCTTTCCCTGCTGAATTTTATCTTTGGTCATTTCTACCATGTTTTTCTCGCCTTGTATTTTGTCTTGCTTTATTTGCTAACGTTTCAGAGTTATTTCAGATCTGGTGCATTCCGGCACTTTCTCCATTTGTATTGTAATTTATGTATCTCTTAGTCCCTAAGACAAATATTGAGTAAACCCCACAGGATTTTCAGACAGCTTTGTGCTGATCCAAAGACGGAGATATACTTTTTTTTCAATAATAATATTTTGATAAACGTATTATTTTTATTTCCTCGGCTTAAACTGGCTCGTTCGCCCACAAACCTCTTGGATTTTATAACTGACAAAACTTATACGTAGATCTGGAATTTAAAAACAGTTACTATTGTTATTGTTATTGTTATTATTATTATTATTATTATTATTATTATTATTATTATTATTATTATTATTATTATTATTATTATTATTATTATTAGGGAAAGCAGTGGTCAAGTTGTATAACCCATCTCTCTTTAAGTCTCAAGGCGATTCGGTGCCAATGTATCTAAAAGTACTAACTGTGTTCGGCCATTTTCACGTACAGCTTACCTTTTAATACTGTGGAAAAATACCTAAAAAAAATTCCAGATCTACTTACAATTCTTCCAGTGATCTGCCTCCTCTACAAATCTAATTTGTAACTGACTGTACTTATGGCGTGACATGGTAGATCGAATTAAGGCCAAGAACCCTTTTAATCCATAGGCCTATATTACTTCATCAGACCATTGTTGGGAATAGATGCTGAAGTTGGTTTTATAGCTGACAATTTGCATGGTATGTTAGATCGAATGAGGCAAAGTACCTTGTTAATCTATAGGCCTATATTACTTCATCATGCCATTGATAGAAATAGATGCTGAAGTTGGTTTTAGAGCTGACGATGCTTATGGCAATGATATGGTAGACTGAATGAGGGCAAGAACCTTATTAACCCATAGGTCAATATTATGTTCTTATTTAAAAGAACATTGTTGGAAATAGATATTAATTTTGCCGGGTAGTAGTACACAATGTAGTGTAAGATCGTGAGGGAAACAAAGTGAACAATTCTAGTTTTAAACACGTTTGTTTGATAATTCCAAATTAAAGTAAGGTACTTTGGAGTACAATTATTATTATTAAAAACTGATTATAATTCCCCAAGCAATAGATGCCTATGGATTCATAAGAACTATCTAGAAATAGCTTTCAGGTTTAGTTCCACATTGTCTTCGGCTTAAGTTATCAACACTGTAGGGAGGGGTTATCGAAGATAGGCCTAGATCTTTTGTTTTTCATAGACATTCTCTGTCTTGATAGAACCTCGAGATGACATACATGAGTGTTGTTATTTTTCCCTTCCATATCTTCATGAGAAAGCGCTTATGTCGTCCACACCATCGATCGCGCCCCAGTTTAGCACTAGTCACGATGATATTTGATACACCCCGGGCTTCTAATTTTAGCATAATCAGTATTGATGTAGATCATAATCACAAACAGAAGAAGCGATAGAGTAAACTAATCTTAAAGCTGGGTTAAGGTTGGGTTCAATAGAAGTTAAGAGCCAGTTTGTTGCCCTCGTTTTTTTCTGATGAGGGGGTTCATAAATCTCAGTTATAACAATTGGTAAATGTTCAGTGTTTTAGAAAACGGGAAGACCTACTTCATTTGTACAACGCAAGTGAAAAAATTTCGTTTATCATGCCATTCGCCACATACGTCTATAATTATTTTATGGCCTCACTGGAAGAAACTTTTTTTTTTACCTATTATTATAATTATCATGTTACGTAAGATGCATACTACAATCATTGTCACTACATCTATATTATATATCTCATTATATATTGATACATATATATTATATATCAGGTTATATACAATTATTCATACTCATGTTGCACCTCAATACCATCTCTTGCTGGGCTTCTTTGCCAATGTTGCAATGCATGTTCTATGTTCTATGAAGTAAACAATATTCTCCTAGCTAATCCTGGGCGAGGGCAAGGGACCGACTATCCCATTACCTCGGTTCCCCATTTTCCCCGACCTGAGTCTTGGACTCCTCAAAGACATCGTAGGAAGCTAGATCTGAACACAGTGATCATCTTCAGGGTTGGATACAGCACCAGGTAAGTTGGAAGTTCCCAGTCTGCGAGCATCCCAAGGCCGTTACAGGTGAGTTGAACCAGGTAGGCAGGCCAGGCTTGTTGCAATTTCATGTCGGAGAATTCACCCGTGTCTCGGCGCCGTGTTTTTTCATGTTTTCGGGGTCTCGGGGCTTTTTTTTTTTGTTCTTATGTTTTGCGTGTGATTGTAGCTTTGTTCGTAAAGCTCTAGAATTGTATAGTGGAAGTAAAAAAAAAAGTCCAGCTGTTATTATGCTTCTGGCAAAAATGAAAGGCAACGAGATATACCGACGGATGGAAAGAGCTGAAAAACTACCGCACGATATAAATAGGTGACTACAGTGGAATTTCGCACATGCCAAACCGCATGTTTCTGTTTCGTTTTGTTTTTGGTTTTGTTTTTGGGTTGTTGTTTTTTTCGTTTCGTCTGGAGCACCTAAGGTGTGAAGTGAAAACAATAGTAAAAATATGACAAAGAACAAAAATATTATCTACTTAACTACACATTTACCATTTGAATGGATAGCAATTTCACTTATTCCATTTGCGTGTGTGTGTGTGTTTAAGTAAGCAAACGACCACCACATTCATCAGATGCTTCCTAGTTTCAAGGTCACCATTTGAACTTAAGCAATTTAAGTGGGTTAAATCGAAGCATTGCGGCGTAGCAGGAACATTGCGTCAGTGTCACAAGTATGTGAGAGAGAGACAGAGGGAGAGATAAAGAGAGAGAGAGGGAGAGAGAGAGAGGGGGGCGGGGGAGATTGAGAGAGAGATAAAGCAAGGAAGAGAGGGAGGGAGATTGAGAGAGGTTGAACATGTAGGGTGGGAGAGAGATAGAGAGAGAGCGAAGATGTAGGGTGGTTAAAAAAAAGGAAGCAAGAGAGGCAAACGGAGGAAAAGAAAGAGTGAAATTTACAGAGAGCGGGGAGAGAGAGAGAGAGAGAGAGAGAGAGAGAGAGAGAGAGTGCGATCGTCCCCGCCAGTGAGTTGTTACTATGGAGACTGTGAGAGGCCGGCCACCCAGGCTCTGCATGTTAAACTCTTCGATTTGAACAGAAAGTTTGTGTCGTCACTTCACTGGGATAGAAACGGATCACTCGCCCTCCCTCTCTCCCTGTCCCCTCTCTCTCTTTCTCTCTCTCTCTCTTTCTCTCCCTGTCTCTTCTCTCTCTCTCTTCTCTCCTTCCTCCCTCTCTCTCTCTCTCTCTCTCTCTCTCTCTCTCTCTCTCTCTCTCTCTCTCTCTCTTCTCTCTCTCTCTCTCTCTCTCTTTCTTTCTCATTTTTTTTTATATAAATTTCTAGGGTTTTGTTTTATCTTAGTACTTATTTAGAAAACAACAACAACAAACAAACGTTTATCTCCCTCATGATGTGCGTTTTTTTACGGTAAGACGGGACAATTGTCATGGCGATCCCAGCAAAAAAATACTCAGATTTAGAGGAGAAAGAACACCGGAATTCACGAACAGTGAGACTTATTGGTAAAGTGCTCTGCAGTTACATGTAAAAAATGATTACGCTTATCCCCCAACACAGAGCTTTATATAACCCTATTAATTCCTGGTTGTGAAACGACTATATTATTACTAAGTTCGTCAAACTTTGGAACTATTAATATTTTTGCATTCTTTCTTAATTGTGCACCGGCTTACTTTAATTGCTTTAGGAAATAAAGAAGAAAAAAAATATATGCAAAAATGGACTGAATTTTTCTTCAAAACATTCACTGGGGCTTTGAATATCAAGTACATGATAATTAAATTTACTACTATACTCTGTAAGTATGAAGACTTGCCGAAGTGAACTTTGCCTAACAAAGTACATGTACATGTATTGTACTATCGTAACTAGATTATGGTTCGTAGGATGAGAAGCAGCAATGCAACTACGTTTCGATCCCACGCCTCTAAAGGGCTTTAATGTATATAATACCATTTTACTGGGATAATCCCACACACGGATCTTTTAAACTGCTGTACATACCCTTTACTTTCAACCAACCTTTTTATGCAACATTTGTATGTTTTAACCAATCAGAGAGATAAAGGAGTCACCTTTGCAACTTCTGTGATGTATTAACGTTACTGTGTTTACGTGCCTAAAAAAATCCCACTCAAGTCTGAAAGTTGAGTTGGTCAGCACTATAATAGGGTATATAATGGACGGGCCCCAATACTGACGTCTGACAATTTCATGTGCTGCCACACACGAGACAGGGCGGGGAAACCATTACTCCTATCTCAGCCGATCACGTTATATACTGACACTGGTCCCACCAGTAACAGGGTACGGAATCTGACAAATAAATCTGGCGATCGTGAGCTTCGAACCGCGGACCTCTTGATCTGGAGACCAACGCTCTACCACTTGAGACAGCCGCCCCCCCCTCCCCCCCCCCTCTTTTTTTTTTAAAGTCAGGGGGAAACCGGAACGTCTAACATCTACCGAGCGATCCGTGGGAGGGAGGGAGGCAGTGAGGAGGATAATTATAGAGAGGGGTGGCGGGGTAAGAGAAGGAAGGGGGAAATGATCAAACTAAGACAGATAAAGACTTTAGAATCAATGGAGAGAGAGAGGAGGGAAAGAAATGGAAAGGAGAGAGAGATAGAGAGAAAGAGAGAGAGAGAGAGAGAGAGAGAGAGAGGTTGTGACAGAGGGACGATGAATAGACGAGAGAGGGAAAGGATGAGCAAGACGGTGAGAGACAGGAATCATAGAGGGAGAGGTAAACAAAGAGAGACGGGTAGAGAGACACTTAGATAGATAGAGAGACGGGGAGATACTAGAGAGAGGGACAGGGTGAGCAAGACGCGAAGAGAGACAGAGAAGGGGCCATAGAGGGAGAGGTAAACGGAGAGAGACGGGTAGATAGACACTTAGAGAGATACACATAGAGAGACGGGGAGACTCCCAGAGAGAGACAGAGAGACAAACACACAGAGTTTGAGTGCGGATCAATACCGGGCAGATCGATAGCGATAGCCGGTACAGCCTGTTGGACAAGTGTCTGTCTGTCTGTCTGTCTGTCTGTCTGTCTGTCTGTTTGTCTGTCTGTCCGTCTCTCTCTCTTTCTCTCTCTCTAACTCTATCTGCATCCCTTTATTTTTATCTATCTTCTCTCTCAATCTCTCTCCTTCTATGCCCCTCCCCCTCTCCAGCCTTCCTCCCCTCCTACCCTCCCTATTGCCACCTAACCACCCCTCACCTACCCTGTACATTCGGGTCCCCGTGGCCTGCGCGTGCCTCCGTTTGTTGCTACTACATGTAAGTTTACAACTGCTCTCCAGAATTCACTGCCAACATGACGCCAAAACAAGCGTATTGTAAATATACCTCCTTACCCCCTTGTGGCCTATATTTAAACCGATTTTCAGGCTGGTTGCGTTGACAAGGGTTGTACATGTACTAGTATGTCTCCTACTGGAACTTCTGTCTGACAACATTATGTCAAAATAAGTGTATTCTTCAGGCAGTTCTTCACGCTAAAACACGGATCTAATTAAGTGTAGGACATTATAAAACAACTCAACCATCCCCGACATGAACATTATGATGTACTACGGCTAGCTGGGTGGTGGGCCTTGTTTAATCGATATACACTTCAATACACCTTGTTGATGTTGTTGTTAGTAGTCACTAGTAGTATTGTTAGTGGTAAAATTAATAGTTATGGTGATGGTGGTATTGTTTATAGTGGTAGTTGTGGTTGTGTTTATGGTGGTGGTTGTGGTGTTGGATTTTGTTGTTGCTAAATATCTGACGTCGGCACTGTAGACTATAATGTGGGCGGGTCCCAAAACTACCGTCTGACAATGTTAGGTGCTGCCACACAGAGACAGTATGGGGAGACCTGGTCTCTTGTCTCAGCCGATCACATTTTACTGATACTGTCCTAACCGGTAGGAGACGAAATAAGACACATAAGTTGTTGGTTGTGGTGGTAGTGGAGGTGGTGGTTGTGGTGGTGGTGATAGTGTTAGTGGTAATAGTTGTAGCTTCTTAAAATAGTGGATAATACTATTAGCATGTCCACTAAATAACACTCATTTGAGTGGGTGAAAGAACACTCAGCTGAAATTCTGTAGCTATAAGCAACATGACCCCAAATAATCAATGTTACCCTCTTTTGCCTTACTGTCTGTAATAGTGCAAAACAATTAAGTTGGCTGAGAAGGAAATAATTTAACGCAAAAAAGACTATGTTGAGGAAGAGCGAGGGGTTGGGAGAGAGAGAGAGAGAGAGAGAGAGAGAGAGAGAGAGAGAGAGGGGGGAGGGGGGAGAAGCAAAGAGAACGACGGGGAAGGAAGGAGGAATGGAGGGCGGAAAGAGACAAACCCAGGATAGCGAAATATCTTAACTGTGGTTTTGTGGCAGTAAAAATATTTCTAGTTCAGCTGTAAAATCCTCCCTAACTCTCTTTCTCTTTTGAGAGAGAGAGAGAGAGAGAGAGAGAAAGACCGTATTTTGCCGTGTTCAGTTTATGTTCAGTGCTCCATGCTTTGTTGGTTGAAAAAACTATCTTCAATACTCAATGTACAAGACAGTGATAATTGTTTTGCTGTGGTCAGCTTGTGAGCGAATGTCTTTACTCACACATTGACATGACAATACCTTTACGGTTGATGTTATCAGCCGCCAATGCTTTGATGGTGGGGGAAAAAGTTGGGTTCGGAGTAGGTTTAGATTTGAAACCCTCTTCTTAAAATTCTCATTACGTATTCGATTTTATTTGGTCTGCTGTATCTTCGAAATTTACTATCGATAAATTATACATATTTCAGTACATTTTTTTTTAATTTAGGAAAATTTTGCCTCAATCAATTTTTTTTAGTCTTAACTGCCTAGTTACGTCACTCGTTAATGCAAGGTCGATCGCAGAGCGTGTAATCATAGTCAGGCGAACCTCAGCTGAAGACACGAGCGTACACACTGTCTCTCTCTCTCTCTCTCTCTCTCTCTCTCTCTTTAGCAGTCTTTCTTCCTTTCTATCTCTCTCTTTCTTTCTTTCTTCCTCTCTCTCCCTCTCTCTCTCTCTCCGCCTCTCTTCCTCTTCCTCTCTCTCCCCTTCTCTCTACTCTGCAAAAGCAATATACACCTTTCCCTATCTCTTTCTCTCTTTCTCTTCCTTCGGAGTTTCCCCCTTCTGTGTCCCTCTTTCCCTCTCCATCACTCTCAGACCCCTCTCTATCTCTCTTTCCCTCGACGGCCCAGCATATTGACCCCCCCACCCTTCCTTTACCACCCCTTCTCTGCCCCGCTCTCTCCCTCCCTCTCTCTCTCCCTCTCCCTCTCCCTCTCTCTCTCTCCGCTACCATCTCTCACACAGCTGAAACCATAGCCTGCGATTCCAATAATCCAGGGCAGTCGGACGGGGCTATGCTATGCTTTGCAGCGATCGCTTGTTGAGAGGCCAGCCACGCTCCGGGATTGTTCCTCCTCTCTATCAGTAGTCAGTTGGTACTCTACTAACTTGACAAAATGTCGCCAGGTTTGTTCATTTGTCGACACAGATTCCAATCAACAGCGATTCCAATTTTCAATAAAATTACGGAATATCAGTTTTTATAAAAATAAAAATAATAATTGGCAGGTTAAAATCCAGTGAAAGTTTTTCAAATTGTTGTTTTCTGATTCCGAGTGCTTTAAGTGAGATGGTCGGCACAAAAAAGGACCCAGTTCGCATTATTATTATTATTATTATTATTATTATTATTAAGTGGTGTTGAGTAATATTGATATGGTGTGCTTAGGAAAATGGTTAATGTGCTGAAGTGAAAGTGACATTTTCTTGAGCTCATAAAACGGTGGTTACTGTCCGAGTGTCCATGCATGTGTTGAATTTAAGAAATAAAAAAACAAGAGCATCACTAAAAACCGATAAACATTGCATTTATTTAATGGTTGAATTTTCCATAGGAGCCATTGAGGAATAGGTCTAGATATCTTTATCTATAATTTTTTATATTTTCTTGTTTTTGTTTCCTCTTTCCTTTCCTTTTGTTTGTTTCTTCGGCTCTGCAATGTGTACTTGAAATTCATAGGGTTATTATATGGCGACCTCTTGTTGTATGATCGGTGTCTGTAAGAGACAGGGGTCCTGTTAAGGCCACTATTAACGCGCTGCCTCGTGTGTAGCAGCACGTTAGATTGTCAGACATACGTTTTGGGACTGGTCGAGTGTAGGATTCTACTTTGAAACCTAGGAGATGCTTGACCAGGGGAAAAAGCTCTCCCCTAAAGAATTAGCAAAAGCAGTCTTTAGTGTGATCTCATAGGGGAATCAACGAGATGTAGAGAGATGGTAGAGAGAGATGGGGGGAAAGAGAGGGTGAAGGAGAGAGCGAGAGAAAGATTCAGAGATAGAGAGAGAGAGAGAAGAAGAAGAAGAAGAAGAAGAAGAAGAAGAAGAAGAAGAAGAAGAAGAAAGAGAAGAGAAGAAACTTTCCACTGTGAAGTCTATTTCGGAACACGTTAAGGATCGATTGATTATGCAGAATCGATGCAGTCTGGTTTTTTGCCCTTCTTCAGTTATTGTCGGAGAGGTTGTTGTGGTTTTGTTTTGGAGAATGCATACATATATGATAGAAGAAAGCTAATATCTAAAGTAGCTTCCGATCTCCTTCGGTTCCAAGGAGGATTATATACATAGATGCTGCTTCGAAAGTTAAAACATAGAACAAGATCATTATTATAATTTTGATTTGCTGCCTTATGGTACATTGCATGTTCTCTTTGAGAGTATGACTTTTCGGTATCAGCAAAACCAACGGTCCTCTATTGCTATTTCTTTTACGAACCACACGGGAATACAATCAATCATGATAGTTTGTCTCTGTTTCTATATTATGTCTCTCTGTCTGTATTTCTGTCCCTGCCTCTGTGTTTGTCTCTCTTTCTCTGTCTGTCTGTCATTATTTCTCTTTCTCTGTCTGTCTGTAATTCTTTCTCTTTCTCTGTCTGTCTGAAATTCTTTCTCTCTCTCTCTCTCTCTCTCTCTCTCTCTCTCTCACTCACTCACTCTCCCTCCTTCTCCTCCCCTCACATCCCCATCTCCCCGCCTAGTGAAATGTTCTTTTTATCAACATGCGACGTCCTGCAATCTTTCCCGTTCTGCGACCGATCTCGTGCGTCCATAATGGAAGGATCAAGTCGATCCGAAACTCTCTGATCTGGAGGCATGAGCTTTATCTGAATGCCACAACTTAAAAACGGAAAAAAATGAACTTGTCCTAAGAAACATAGCATAAAGTAGAGAGGTTTAGCACTGTTGTATATATCATCAGTAGGCCCAACTTTGGAACCGGTGGCTGTAGCAGTAGCAGTTTTAAAGATAAAGCAACTAACAGAAAAACGGTCACGACGATAACAACGCCGATGAAACCATCAATAAATGAGGATATTTAAAGTGCTTAATTCGCCGCAAATATCCTAAAAAAACATAGCTTTAAATAGAATAGTTGAGCACCAGTATGGCAGTATCTTTCAGCATTTTAACAGTGGATCCGGTGGTTGTGGCATTCATAGTGTACAAGATGAAGCAACGGTTACAAAACAACCAACCACTAAACGACAAAAGCACGATTAAAAAAAGCTCTACACGAAGAAGTTGAGAACCAGTATAGATCTATCAGCAGTAGGCTTAACATTGAAAGCGTTGGCTTGTGGTGTTGTTAATGTTAAAGAAAAAGCAACATCTACAAAAGACAAAAGCAACATAACACTGCCAAAAAAAAATGCAACTTTGAAATGGGCCCGAATATCCCCAGAAACGTAGTTTTACCAAGCGTAGTTGAGCACGAGCACAAATCTATCAGCAATTTTACTGTGGAACCGCTGCCTAAGGCATCGTCCGTCCATCCCAAAGTTTGAACGTTGCGGGAGTGGGTAGCAAGTGCAACATCGTATCTCTCTCTCTCTCTCTCTCTCTCTCTCTCTCTCTCTCTCTCTCTCTCTCTCTCCCCATCTCTCTCTCTCTCTCGACTGAATATTGATCGGATCTAACCAGTATGCGCGCCGCTGAACCTTCCAGGATCGGTTGAAAATAACAACAAAACAAGGACACAAAAGTTAACAAACTATAGAGATTTACATATAGGATTTTTTTTCTATTTTTGTATACTGGTTAAGTACGTGAATAAACAAGACCCAGAACTAGCCTTATTTGCGTTCGATGGATGCTCTGCTTCGTTCACTAGCAGTAATAGTGCAAATAGTGAGTTTGTGCGTGTGTGTGTGTGTGTGTTATGCAGTTTTTTAAGGGCTCCATACCTGCTATGGCGTTAGTTTTATTCTGTAGTGTATTCAGTGATTTTTAAGCTCGTTTTTTTCCTACATTAAATTTCTGTATTTATACACGTGACGTATTTGTGTAATTTATGCATTGAGTTTTTACTTTTTTTAATAGTTGCCGCCAATGTATAAGGATTTTTTTCAAAGCATTAATTTATAAGTTTTCCTCATACTGGTATGTCCTACTCCGTCTCTATAAATTTTGACAGCGTGTGAATTGTGAGACGTTAGTCCGCGATTTGGCCTCTGTCAGGTGTCGATGGACATTAAGTAATAACATTAGGTACCAGCAACAACCATGTTGGCTTCTATAAGGTTTTGTTTGCTTCTTTGTTTTGCTTAACGTCCAACGTCACCATTGTATGGACTCTTATGTGGATGGGCTCAACGACTAGCGTCTAACAATTTGATGAGCTGCATCACACGAAACAATGCCTGTGAGACCTGGACTCCTGTCTCAGCCGTTCACATTATACTTACACCGACCCCTTCACATATGGTTGGTAATTCCTCGTCCCCTCGTGCATGACTCGGTCCTGAATAATTACAAGGTGGGAACAATAAAAATTTGCGGTACTCTAGTATATAACTATATATAGTGTGTGTCGCCTGCAGCTTGCAGCTTTCTCTCTGTCGTGTTTTACCGCGTGAATAGTTTATAGGATTTCAGTGGTAAGTTTAACGCCTTCATAGTGTTAGTGTTAGTGTTAGTGTTAGTGTTAGTGTTGGTGTTAGTGCTGCACGGTGCTGTACGGTGCTGCTGAATATTGGATGAGCCTTCACCATACTATAGCGATGGTTGGAGATTGGTGCAGTTTTGCGTGGTGGTGTTATAGCGTTAGGTAATGCAGGGAATACCCAACCGTTACGGTGATGATTTTCTCTTAATTAAGTTTGTTTTAAAATGTGCTGTTTTTGTTTTGTTGCTGCGTACTGCTGGACTGACAGTATCGAATATGGAATTATTTATAATTTCGAATATTCAAACATCTTCTTTCCAACGTCTTTTACAGCTGTGGACCGCTGTTATACAAACTGACTTCTGATTAAGCTGGATGTTTTTTTTTTTTAAGTTTTTTTTTTCCTTGGTTCTTTATATTAATTTTGTCCATTTTGGTTGATTGGTTGATTAATTGATTTTTTATTGATTTTTTATTGAATAAAAGGTTGATAATTATAGCCCGTTCACATTACATTGAAGATGCAGTCAAACCGTGATAGAACACAATTGTGGAGACCACACTTCAGTCACGAGAGCTCGATGCAATGCATTCAGTTCACGTTGTGCATTGGTAAGGCTCGCTACATTTAATTAAAAGATCCCCGGTTCGAACCCTACCGTTTGGGCCGGTGCCAGTGTAATCGTGTAATGTGACCGAACAGGTCAGGGTTCTGCTATCACCGTTCTGTCTCTAGTATGACAGCACATAAATTGTCAGACGTCAGTCTTGTGGCCCGTCCACAATATGGGCTATATAGTGACGCCAGTCCGATGCTTCGTCCATAATATACTGCTGACGTTGGACGTTGAGAAAACTACTCAAAATCAAAATCAAACCTAATCTCTACTATGTATTCATGTTTGTGGTAATTCTTTTCTCAAACGTTGTATAAGGGGGGAACAAGTATTGTATAATTAAGTTCATTGCACTTTGATGTCGATAAAACTCTGTGGTTAACTGAATGTACTTTTATATTTATTTAATGATAGTAGACGTAGATGGCGGTCTCAGCTCACGTTCCATTTCTGTATTGTAAAGCTGGCATTGCGATGATGTCTTTCTTTCTTTCTCTCCATTGTAGATTACATATCTGTTTGAGCGTTTGTGTTTGAGTCAAAGCATATTGTACTGTGGCCTACTAGCTTGTAGTTGAACATGAATGAATTGAAGGATCTTGCGCAATCCATTGGTTTTTGTTGTTGTTTTTGTTGGTTTATTTTTTTAAGACGTTTCATCCAAACAGTAGTCACTGTAATGCCTGTTTTGCCCATCATAATTTAACTGAACCTAGAACCACAAACGTCATTACCATTTGCCTCAACCTCCTTTGCCCCTTTATCAGAACCATAAACATAATTACGGAACAAAAATTATTATAAAAAGAAAAATAATTAAAGTGAAAACAACAAACATCATGACAGAAAAATATATAGAAAGGTAAAATAATTCAATGAAAGTCAGAACCACAAACATCACAGAAAAAAGTATAATAATAATATACATAATTAAAGTCAGAACTACAAACATCATAACAGAAAAAAAATATTTTAAAAAGATAATTCAAAACCACAAACATCATTACAGAAATAATGATTATAAAAGAAATAGATAAATAATTAAATTCAGAACCACAAACATCATTACCAGAATTCCAGATTTTTTTTATACTGAAAACCCCTTTTCCCCTCACTTTTACACACCTTACACACACATGCCATCACCCCCACTATCCTCAAAAGCACAATCATTATTAGCAGTTATTAGCAGCCTCAGCATATGCTGTCCGTCCGTACATTTGTCAGACCTCAGTCTTGGAATCCTTTACCGATATAACCTTGCAAAACCTAATTGGACCGGAAGAAAGCATCTAACCAGCAACCAGATTTCTCCCCCCCCCCAAACCGCCATCACCATCACCATCAGCACCATCACCACCATCACCACCATCACCATCCTTAAAACCACAAGCATCATTAGCAGGCTGGGCATAGGTTGCCCGGCGTTCAGGACACTTTCTCCGTGCCGGGCGGTTATTTCGGTCCGCTTGAAATTGTTGAGACCGCAACTTTGTGTATCGATTTTCTTCCACTCGTGCCCTGCGCCGCCCTAAGCCCGAAACACAACCATTCCCAATCGTATCCAGTCGGGGAGGGACAGTAGGGAGAGGGATAGAGAGAGAGGAGAGATATGCATACAGACAGGCTTGCTTTAAGGCACAGA
>RQTK01000290.1:292590-307590 GCA_003991915.1 Elysia chlorotica
GAGAGAGAGAGAGAGAGAAAAGGAAATGAGAGAGACTAGATAAAGATGTAACCTCAGTGTGTGAGGCACGTGAACTGTCAAGGTCGCCCCAAGCCCAGATAATACATGCATGTTAGAGATATCGATTTTCGGGTTGTTTGTATGATGACTGCAACAGTTGTTTGTGCAAAGAGGGCACACCTGCGTTTTAACTGCGTTGTTAATGCAGCGTTCACGACTCGTGTACTGTATCCAGTGTGGGGAGGTGTAAAACGATATTTATTGTAACATTATGGGCATTGGGTAGGTGCACATGTGTTTTTATCATTTAAATCAAGGGGTGGGAGTGTGTGTGTGTCTTTATTTGTGTCTGGCAGGGAGGGGAACATTAGATGTTTGGCGGAATTGGGGTGGGGTGGGGGGAGCAGGGGGGGCTGGATAGAGACAGAGATGAAGGGAGAGAGAAAGAAAGAGGAGCAAGAAAGGAAGATGGAAATAGAGGAAAAACGTGTCCTACGACGAAGTAAAATACCTTCCTGCAAATTATGTTATTCGTTTTCCTCGTGTATGATTTCGCAAGGCTTGCACTCCTAGTCTAGCCCCAACCCGGATCTCTCTCTCTCTCTCTGTCTCTCTCTCTCTCTCTCTCTCTCTCTCTCTCTCTATCTCTCTCTTTGTCTCCCTCTCCCCCTTCTCTCTCTCCCTTCTCTCTCTCTCTCTGTCTCTCTCTCCCTCTCCCTGTCTCACGAGCAGTGACCGTGACACCTGTGGCCCACCTACCACGTCGGTCGGTAACTAACAATGCTCGCCTCAGTCCGTAGTAATCTAGTATAGGAAGTAAGTCTCGGAATAATAAACCCGGAGCGCCTGTCCATAATTCACGATGTTATCTTGTGTTCGCACCTCACTACACTCGGCATCCAGATGATCCAGGCAGTCTCTGTGTCTCTGTGTCTCACTGTAGGTCTGTAGCTAACCCGGAGCTTAGCAGGTGCAACCCGAGAGGACCTTAATAGAGTCTTAATAGAGTCTTCTCTTTGTCTGAATCCTGCCAATGCATTAAGAGATTCATTCAAGAAAGTGCATCGTTTGGTGGTTTGGTAGTAACGAAGTGCATAGAAATACATACGCGTTTTTTGTGTAAGGTTAGCAGCCTTGTTGTGTGCAACGTGAGAGGACCTTAATAGAGTCTTCTCTTTGACTGAATCCTCCTGAGTGTTTTGTTTTCCTCCTCGGCGTCAGGAGAAATGCCAGGTTGCCAGTGTTTATGTCAGCTCTGCCAATCCATTCAGAGATTCAGCCAGGAAAAGTGCATCGTTTTGGTGGTTTGGAAGTATAACGAAGTGCATATAAATACATACGCGTTTTTTGTGTAAGGTTAGCAGCCTTGTTGTATATGTGTGCACTGAATGTGTGACCTTTTGCGCGCTCCCACAGGTGATTTATAATGACGCGCGGCCTTGTGTGAGTTCTCGGATGTCTCAGGAGTTGAACGGCGCGACACATCTTTGGTGCAGATGACAGCTGAAGACTTAGAGTGTACTATTATAAAACCTAATTTTGGCGAGTGTTATAGTGGTAGTACAGTGTGGGCCCTCCCTTGTTATGCGAGGCGCAGGGAAGCTTAGTCACTTGTAACCTGGACTGTTAAGTTAGAGGCGTGAGGTTCAAATCTCTGTTATCTCCCAATCCTTTGACCCATCTTTGGTGCAGCTGACAGGTGAAGAGATATACCTCACAGTAATAAAGTCTAGTTTGGTATGGTACCACATGTATTAAAGTGTGCATCCTTCCTTGTTGTTATAAAAGGCGCAAGGCAGCTCAGTCGCTAGTAATCTGGACTGACGATCCGGTGATCCAAAGTGTAAACCTTAGTTTTGTGCACATGTTTCCCAGACATTCAAGATTGCAAGTGCTGACAGGTTAAGGGTTAAAACGTCTTGTGTGGTATAGTGCTATAATAGTACGGGCTATCCACTGTCGTGCATCTAGGACTAAATTGGTGGCGTTAGACAGCTCAGTTGGAAGTGATCTGGACATTCGAGCTGGAGGTCCGAGGTTTAAATCTTAGATGTATGCACCTATTGCCACACCCTTGGCACAGCAGGTGTTGAGAGGGTATGAGTTAAAGCTTTCTGTTAAAACGTCTAGTACGGTCTAGTGCTGTTACAATCTGGATCCTTCCTTGTTATACGAGACGCGAGGTAGCTCAGTCCAGTCCATTGTGTAACTGGAGGCCAGAGGTTTAAAGCTTATTTTGGCGCACCTGTTTCCCACACCTCTGATACCGTTTTGGACTAGTTACTTACTGCTCTAACGTCTCTTTCAATCTGTCATCTTTTTCGGCCAAGTTCCGCTATAATGTGGGACCTTCACAATAAATCCAGTATTCTGCAGAGTCGTCACTCTGCTGTCCTCTAGAGGCGATGTTGTCTGACTTGTTATATATAGAGGAGGGAGAAAATTCCCCTGGGGGATCCTATACGGCGACTCTGTTGTCCAACGCTAGAGCGTGCGCCTTTTTCGTGAAAGTTTCGGTTTAATCCTCGCTATGGTCTTTCTCTAATGCTTTGGTCGATGTCAGTATAATGTGCATGTGGCCAAGCAGTCTCGGGTATCCCGCTCTGGGTCCCCGTTGTTAAATAGGACTCACGTTATAAAGACGTAGGGAGATGTTAGCATTGGGCAGAGCTTCGCTTTCCGGGACCAAGTTAAGTCTTCTCTTCTTTCCTCTCTAGCCTTAGGGGTTTGTGTATTGGGAGAGATGGGCTGTACGCGTCGAAGATGCTACCTTGACCTTATCTATCAACCAATCAATCAATCAATTAATCAGCCACAGTCGACACGCGACATCTTTTCACTCGTGATGATCGTGTCGTAAATTTGACCCTCGAGGCGTGTGGAGCTGAGCTTGTTACTAAGAATCAATGGTCACACTCGCTTTACTGTTTAACCCTGACTTAGGGGTAGTTAATACAATTTCGCTGAACCCTAGACCCCCGACTAAATGTCGGTTTCTATCTTTACTGTTAAAAAGTAACCTTAGAACGGGGTCTTGGTTATAACACCGTTGTGCTTATTTTTCGATGGCTTGCTGTCGCCGTGTAGGATCCAGACCCAGAGAGATAAAAGAGAGAGAGAGAGAAAGAGCGTGGGATAAAGATAGAGAGGGGGAGACTGTGTGAGTAGGAGAAAAATCGAGAGGGAAAGAGATTGTGCGTGTGTGTCAGATAGATAAAAATCTAAAAATAATATTAAGGAGATCCCCATGACTAAGATTCAGACAGATATAACTACACCATAATAATAACGATGAACATTATTTTAAAACCATTAACACACCCCATCGATTCCGCGAGTCCATAAACTGGATCTTAATTAAGGTTCGGGTGGCATGAATGTGGCGCTGGGGAGATGAATACTACAATCATGAAATGCTAGACCTGGATCTAGTGACATGTCACAACAACGCATGCAGTGGCGGGCAGGCTGCATGCTGTGCGATTAACGTCTCATTGTTTCACTACGCCAAACACGACTGCCAACTCAGATACATTGTCAAAATAACGATTTAGAGTAAATACGTCCAAATTCGTAAATATTATGCGGAAGATTGGCAGATCTGCAGGCTTTTAACCTTTTTTTTTTTAGCTACTCTGCAGTAATTTTTGACCCTGTTAAGATATATGCAATGTGAGCAAGAATGAAGTCCACTGTCGTTTTTTGGTGTTTAATACTGTGATATTGACAAAATTTAATAATGTTCATGGCAGGTGTAATAATGTCAAAAAAAAAAAAATTCTTGCACTAGTTGAGCCGGAGTCTAATTGTCTCATATCTTTTCGCCTCATTCGAACATTATGGAGTGTTGTTTTTTCAATTTCTTTCTGATTAAAATGTCGAGTTAGTATTATTAGCTCATTCGTTGTTTTTTCCGTTGTGTGGACAAAATGTGATAATAATTTTAATTAATCGTCACGTGTGTGAATACTTCTTCTTGTTAACATAATCCTTTGCCTCTAAATTTGAAATGTGTGTTACAGAGTTTGTGGTGGTTCATTTTTTGTGGAATTAATTAACAAGTGGATGGATTTGTCGACAAAAAAATAACGCCGAGATCAAGTTACTGCTTCTATTTTTATGTGTATGATGAAATTCCCGCCGTGTTATAGATCGCTTCAAATTACGATGACGCCCAGCGTTAGTTATCGTGCTATATAGATTAAATATTTCATCTCTCTTGTTGTTTAGATTAAACAGCGGCGCTGGCTGCCTGACTCACTACTCATGACAATGGTAACAGTGAATTAACTCAACCTCAGCCAGCGGGGGGTCTCTACTCTAATCTGTCTTACTGCTGACATCTCATTGCGACAGGCATCAGTCAAACCTGAAGCAGCTTGATATATGAGATACTTAACTAAATAACTAGCTCGGCAAACTGTGGCGCAGAGTGTTTGGTGTATGATTTAAGTCCAAAACTGCACACAAGCTTCACGCAGTCATATGGTGTTAGGTGTTAGTCCAAAAGGACACAAGTTGTCCTGGACTCTGTAAACTTACTTGACTAAACTTGGATGAACCAGGAAAACACTGGCGATTCAATTGACATCTGAGTGCAGTAACAGTAACAGTTACCAACATGGACCCGTTTCTCATACTGTGGCAGTTCTCTGTGCACCTTTTCTCCTCGGATTTCATAATAACAAGGTCGGAGATGGACCACCACCACCGCCGCCAGCACAGGTTCTCGTGACCTTGAGCATCCAGGACCGTGCAGATTTGAAGGTCAAAGAGCTACATATAATAAAATCTCTGGACGCTTCATTTCCCTAAGTTTGGCGATATTTTATACGACTGTTCTTCTTGATAATAATCCAGAACATTCACTTTGTGCACGTGACATCTATTTTGCCAGACACGATGTTGTATAAGTATACTGACCAGCCTAAGCTAACTAATCTTGATATTTGAGTTTTACACTCGCTCGTGTTTGACATGGCATAATCAGCTCATCAAATTGTGCATCTGCCATTGTCATTGATTATCCATGTAATACGGACGTTTCTCAAACAAACATTTCCCTTCTTCTCTACCGCTTACCGTGACGCTAAGCTAACGGTACGGGAAATACATGTACGTGTCACGTCACTGTGTAGAGCTTGGACCGTTATCGTCGTATCGCTAGCAGCTAACGGAACGGGTACCAGTTGTCACGTGGCTGTGACGCTAAGTCAAAGGCACGGATACTAGTTGTTACGTCACTGTGCATGCAGGGCTCGAAACGTTATCGTCGTGACGCTAACAGCTACAGGTACTTTTTGTCACGGTACTATGACACTAAGCTAACGGTATGAATACTGTCACGTGAGTGTGTAGAGCTCGCAGCACAATCGATGTGACGCTAGCAGCTATCTGTACCTATCTGTACAAGCACTACAAACATTGTCACACGGTACGCCACATCTCACGTATCCCCCCAGCCCGTGTTCCGGTGCCGGCCCTAACCGCTAACGAACTGATAATTTGGCCTGACGTCTTTATTCGGAACATGTCCGGGCGTTTTATATGATCCGCTGCTCTGACGTCATTTGTTCATTTGCCTGCTTTTTCGCGGCATCAAAAACTTGAGGCTGGTAATGTGAGTGAGGTCAGTACGCTGTTTTGTAAGTCGCCACGGTCATTTCTGACAAACCTATAGCGCAGCGCGCTGTACTTTTTGCTGTGCTGAAAACATAACATTGCCAATGTACTCGTACTTAGGGGTCCGTGTTTAGTTCTTCATTCCGCTGTCATCAAAGAGCTTCAATATATTTTTTAACAGAAACCTTCGTTAGCGATCGGCTGGTGCCATTTTCTCAAGTCTGACGCAAACTCCTTGATGCTCGTATTTTTCTAGATATATATTTAATATAGTTTTTGAAGCCTGTTTTCTGCCATTTGCGATGAATTACAGAAGTGCTAAACATGCAAATTTTTCCAATCCAAATACACGATGTTGTATTTTTGCCTTTGCTAAGCACAAAAAGTGTTGATTGGAGTTAAATGCCAACAACGCTTCCATGGAGTTAGAAAACGGAGCTTTAAGAGTTCTTTTGTAGATAGAATCGCACTCCCGGAGTACCATTTTACACAGTCCTGTAGCACCCATGGTTTCTGAAACTTGCAAGTTTTCAGTGCTTCTCGGATTACCCATTGCTTTTCTTCTTGTTTGCAAGGAAACCACTCTCTGCCCACCATGGATTACGGTACGTCTATTCATTGGTGATTCTGCAAGGGATTTACCACAGCGGTTGTCTTTGGTGAAAGACCACACCGCTCAAGGTTCGGTAGTGAGGAATTATCACCACTGCAGTCTCCGTACTCATTGCTATTATCGAGATCATCGTGTGAATTGTTGGCGGCCTCATGAAGGCAACAGGTAGCAAGTGATAACTTTGGTTCAATAGCCTCCCACGCCAGCGTTGCTAGCGACCTCTTGCGACTGCCATACTTTCTGTTGTAGGCACCAGGTGATTGTAACTTTGGCCTTTTATATATCCTGGCGAGCTGTTTTTGCCACCAGCACCTCCTTTCTCATCACTATTATCGACATCATCACCGTGTGTTATGTATGGAGTTTTGATAGTGAGCCGTATTTCAACCACTACCATCTGCAGCAGCATCGACATCATCATCATACTATACGCTCCTGAGCTGCAACTACAATTTTGCGACTTCCACGACGATAAATGATGACATAATCATCCCATTTGTTCGTTAGGCATTGTCGCTCATGAATCGGCAAGGTTTAGCATAGAGCTATGATCTGACGCCGGTGCAGAATCCCTTACCTATCGTCTTCGTTTTGGCGATCGTGCCAGTAATCGCAAGGCAATCGCGACAATGCCTGGAGTACCGCCAGTTACCGCTGAGTCCTGGAAGAAACAGGCTCAACAGCACAGCATCGACGATCTTCTTCAACAGCAACAGCAACAACAGCATCTCTCGGATAACACGACTACCGCGAGCAGCAACAACCCCACGCCCACCCACACGATGAACTCGACGACCCACAGCGGGGGCGGCGGAGGCGGAGGACATCCCTGGTCCGACTCTAGCACGACGACCAGCGGCAGCACCAGCACCATGTCCGCGCTGACCACCACCAGCACCACGGCGGCAAACCTGTCCACGGCGCCGCCGCAGCCTTGCGGGGGGCAAGGTCAAGGTCGCCGGCGCAAGAAGCGCCACAAGCTCTCCATCGCCAAGCTGTGCTCCTGCATGGTGGCCGAACCCGCGCCGCCCAGTGAGGACCCGCTGCTGCAGCAGCACCACCACCGCTTTCAGAAGCGGGATAAACAGCAACAACAACAACAACAACAGCAACAACAATGGGGCGGGAGGGACCGGGGGGAGGACGTACCGGTGACCCCGCCGTCCACGCCCACGTCCCTGCTGAAGCCGCAGGCGTCCATAGGATCCCAGCACGGGAAGGTGAACACCACGGTACGTGACGTCTTACGTAGTAGCATACAATGTAGCACCCGCTCTTTATGTGTATTGTTTTTACTAAATGTCATCCTGGGTGTTACATGACTACAATACAGGGAAATAGGGAAATGAAATCTTAGGTGTATTAGGAATAGCTCTGTGTGTGTTTTCATTGCTTTGTCACGTCACTCGTAAAATGGCCTATCGACCACGGTATAGGTATGTGAGATCCTATGTTCAATTAATTACATCTCTATGTATGTTTTCATTGCTTTATAACATCACTTGTAAAATGGTTTATCTACCGCGGCGTGGGTATGTGGAGCTCTTGGCATCTCCAGTACATTATCACTACACCGGTACTTTGTCATACAATTTGTATCATTTTGTAAAATGGCCTGTCTGGTTTCTATAAGTTTTGAATTTCACCAGCTTGTCAGTATTTAGCACCAGCCTGAATAGAAGCTGGTAGTTGGTAGATGATTTGTATAGTACTCGGTTTCGTTTAGATTGAGCTTGTATCTGACTGAGACTTAGCAAATAGTTTTTGTAGAATCGTGTTTTCTCTGCTTTTTAAATTATCATATGTGCGTTTTTTTATGGTGACGTAATTAAATCGGAAGCAATTTGCTTTGGTTTGCTATATAAATACACAAATCACACAAGAGATGTGGATGAAGTTATTAGTTTCAAAATATATTAACCGGTGTCTTTACTTTGTACTTTACACTTGTCTTTACTTGTCGTTTTTTTATATTTCAGTTAATTTCAATAGCCTCGATTTCATCTTTCTCTTTCTTCAGTTTTTATTTCCATAATATGAAAACTGTTTGTGTTACAACGTTAAACTACCGTTTGGTTTATGATGACAGAAACTGCTGAATAAAAACGTGGCTTGTACGCGTAGCTGAGGTTATTGGCGATTTTTTTGGTGAGATTGCTAGAAAGGCGCAGAGAGAGAGAGAGAGAGAGAGAGAGAGAGAGAGAGAGGGAGGGAGAGAGAGATAGGGGTGATGGGGATGGGGGGAGAGGAGAACCTGAAATAGACAGAAAGACAGTGATTGGACAGGAAAAGAGAAAAAAGTGACAAAGGAAAAAGAGAGATAGGTAAAAAGAACTAAAACGATATAGAGGAGAACCAGAGATAGACAGAAACACGGAGAGAGATAAACTGGGACAGGCTTATCGGTTTGTCGTGTGGATATATCGATCTGCTGACGTCCCATCTCCCGGCCAGGGCTACCACTGTACCAGTCTAACACACGCTCTCTCTCTCTCTCTCTCTCTCTCTCTCTCTCTCTCTCTCTCTCTCTCTCTCTCTCTCTCTCTCTCTCTCTCTCTCTCTCTCTCTCTCTCTCTCTCACTCACTCATTTTCACTCTCTCTGTCTCCTTGTCTCTCTGTCTCACACACGCTCTCTCTCTCACTCACTCACTCTCTTTCACTCTCTCTGTCTCCCTGTCTCCCTGTCTCCCTGTCTCACATACGTGAGTATAGCTGTAGCTATAGCTATACTCACGGGATGGATGCCGCTAGCTTGACACTGGAGGCATTACGGAAACGGGACTGGTAGCCAAAACGTAGGCAGTAGAGAGAGAGTGAGAGAGAGAGAGATATAGAGAGAGAGAGGGAGAGAGGAAAAGGGGTAAGCAGAGATAGACGGAAAGACATTGAGAGTGGAGGTGAGACTGAGAGACAAGCAGAGAAGGAGACAGACAGACACACGGAAAGGGAGAGATCCACAGGGAGACATAAACCGGAATATCAACACCCGCTCTCTCTCTCTCTCTCTCTCTCTCTCTCTCTCTCTCTCTCTCTCTCTCTCTCTTTCACTCACTCACTCACTCACTCTCTCACACACACACGGAGCCGCCTACTGTGGCTAGCTCAAAACACCTGTGTCGCTGTCAGTATAATGTGATCAGCTGGGACAGAAGTCGTCATAGTATCCCCGCCCTGTCTCGTGTTTGGCAGCACATAAAACTGCCAGACTTCATTCTTGGGGCCCATCCACAATTTAGTCTAAATAGTACTGACGTTGGACGTTCAACCAACTGAACTGTAAGCTAGACACTTTGGACCGTGAGTACAGCGTTGGGGAAGCTTACGACTCCATGGCAAAACCACGCCCATTATAGTATAGGGATTTTGATCGCTTATCAATCCATAAGTCTGAGAAAGAGTTGCGATTGGGCGCTGGTGCATGTTGTCATGATCCAGCCTATTGTCTTCGGTTTCGCTATGGAGAAAAGAACGACGTGGGTTTATGGACAAAGCTTAGAAGACAAACAAAATACCCATCAAGGGCGTTTTTTGTTTAGTTTTGTTTTAAAAGCTGATTAGACAATAAATTACGGTTTTTAAGGAAGCATCGCCTTTAAACTTGAGAGACAAAAAATACGCAAGAAAGTGAGTGAGTGAGTGAGAGAGAGAGAGAGAGAGAGAGAGAGAGAGAGAGAGAGAGAGAGACGAGGCAGTGCTTGGGCATGTATTTTCCACTAGTTGCAAGATATCCAACAGGTCGCTGCGCAATCTTTTCAAGCGTGAAGAGGCAAGCGTGTATTTGGTACTACAGTCATGTGCTACAGTCATGTACCGCGTAACACAGAGTAGTCACTGATAGTAGTACCAGTAAAACCAAAGACTGTAACTATAGCGAGACGTTTCACATGCACACACACAAGTCAAAATGCTTTTGATATGGGAAGCTAGCGTCACGCATGCTCATTTAAAGTTTGTTTTTTTAATTAGACAGTCGAACAATGCTCATAGCTTTTTGTTTGTTTGTTTGTTGTTGTTTTTTTGTTTTTGTTTGTTTTGTTTTTTGGAAAGGGGGGTGTTTTTGTTGTTGTTTTTCTTACTAAGGTTTGAAGAAGGAAGCAACCGCCTTAATTATCTTAAGCCATAATTATACACCAAATCCTTGCACTACTTCACACTCTCTGGTAATGGATTTAGTAACCTGTTAGCTCTACTCGCCCAGCCAGTGACTGTACTGTAGCAGCTTGATCAAATCTAAGGGGGAGAAACGGGAGGCTTGGCTTGCTAGGGTAATCCTCGCTCATCGCGCTTTGTTCACTACCAACGACATATTGTATACATTTACTATGACTAACCCAGGGAACTTTGACCCTAACAAACCTTTGCTTTTCCACTGTCTCTTTTGTGGTTACTGCTTCTCTTTCTGGTTTTATTGTCTATTTCAAAGTTTGCTTTCTGACTGTATCTCTTTCCCTCCCCCCTCTCTCTCTCTCTCTCTCTCTCTCTCTCTCTCTCTCTCTCTCTCTCTCTCTCTCTCTTCGTGTGCGCCTCTCTCTTTCTCTATTGCTGTTATCCTACTAATTTAAACCCCCAAAGGATGTGTTTATTATGCAGCTCGCATCGCTTTTTGAAGCAAGTGTCAAGTGAAAATACAGTTCCACTTGTTTGTGTTGTAAAGACGTCTTTAAAAGTTTAAACTGCCTCTCCCTCTGTCTGTCTCAGTAGTGTCTGTCTGTCCTTCTCTCTCTCTCTCTTTCTCTCTCTCTCTTTCTCTGTCTCTCTCTCTCTCTCTCTCTTTTCTGTATGTATTCTCTCTGTCTGTCCTTCTCTCTCTCTCTCTTTCTCTCTCTCTCTCTCTCTCTCTCTCTCTCTCTCTCTCACTTCCTGTGTCCGTCTGTTTGATTTCCTCTGTCTGCCTCTCTGTCTCTCTGTCTCTCTTTCTATTCTCTTTTTTTCTCCTCTTTTTCCTGTCTGTCTCAGTGTCTGCGTCTCTCGTATATCTCTTTCTCATTTACTTCCCCATGCTCCTTCTCTCACACTCCGCTTTATGGTTATTCTGTACCTGGCACGAGTGATTGAAAGTTCTTGATCGAAAACCCGTTATGAGCTCCGGTTGAAAACCTCTTTCACAATCGAAACTTCCAGACACCCCTGGCCAACTGGTGTTTTATTTTATGTTTTGTCTGCGCTCCAGAGCAGCGAGTCTGCAACAGAACCTGCAATATTGATTCTAAATAATTAAGTGAACTCGACTGGAGTGAAACACGGAAGTATCGGACAGACACTGGTTACGAAATAATGATATGTAGTTTATTATAATGAATATTTCTTAAGCTCAGTCAATACATAGATACACAGTTACATGTAGGTTCTTACGAGGAATACGTCGTCTTCTTTACTCATTCACTTCTTTTGAAACTAATACTAATTTTGTAATACGCTTTTGTTGATGTCATCACAATTCTTTGATAGTTGAAAAATGTTATAGTTACACGGGCCACCAACTTTCCAATTCATAGATACGCCATGCCCTACTTAATAAAGCAACACACCCCCCTTAGAAAAAATAAACACGACTCTCAGTTCAAGCGCATTAACTTCCTTGAGTCAGTGTGGGACACACTACTTCCCTTCTCCGTTTCAATGTAAACAGCACTGAGAAAGAATTTGGCTTGAA
This sequence comes from Elysia chlorotica, assembly GCA_003991915.1. Lineage (NCBI taxonomy): Eukaryota > Metazoa > Mollusca > Gastropoda > Plakobranchidae > Elysia > Elysia chlorotica. The sequence continues at coordinate 304,480 of RQTK01000290.1, forward strand.
ATGAGCCGTGTTTGTTTTGAAGAATAACACTTGCGCGTGCGTTCAGTTCCGTTCCGTTCCGTACAGTTGCGCCTATTGCGCGTTTGCGCACCACGTCGAGTTGCTGATTAATATAAGTGGCGTGTGTGATTGCTTTGTTACGCAGAATTTAGAGATAGTGTTGGTGATTGTGGCATCACTTTCTGTCCTCTAGGGATCATAGAATCTAAACTCCTATGTCACCTTTTTTGTGTTCAATCTCCAAAGTTCGACCCTCATCAGTTCTATGACATTCGGAGTGAGTTAAGTTGAGTTGAGTTGGTTTAACGTCCAACGTCAGTACTATTTAGTTTATATTGTGAACGGACCCCAATACTTACGTCTGACAAATTTATGTATCGATGCAGAGTACTTGCAGCATCTAACCAGCCCTAGCCATGGCTCTATAGAGAAGAAAAATAACAATTGTTTCCTTAAACATGTGTCCGATTTGACCCCCCTTTGTGGTTGGGGTGATATCAGTATTATGTGACGGAATGTGACATGAGTCCAGATCTCCTCGCCCTGTCTTTTTTCAGTGATTGCAAATATTGTCAAACGTTAGTCTTGGGGCACGTTCTTGACCGAACTGACGTTGGACATTAAGTAACCAACTCAAGTCAATTCAACTCTCCGTCAAGGATCACAATTATAGGCATACGTCCTCTTTTCAGCCTTCGCTTGTTACGTCACTAAACCTGTTTCCGTCCACCAGTCGCCTCAAATTAGCGGTGTTTCTGCCAGCTAATTGTTTTCGCTGCCGAAATGCTGCTTCAAAAGGGAACTCGGAGAAGGATCAGCCAAGCGCAATCTTTGTGGGTTTTACCGTTCAAATGGTAATCACTGCTCACTGCTTACTGCGGGCCAAAGGGATTCGTTAACGTTATCGTTTAGACTTGTTTTTTTACCAGTTCACTACACCCATGGGGCGCTATGTATGTATCGTTGTTTCTTTCTATGTGTCTGTCTGTGTCTTTTTCATTTTGTTACTCTCTCTTTCTCTCTCTCTCTCTCTCTCTCTCTCTCTTTATCTCTCTCTCTCTGTTTATCTCTCTCTCTCTCTCTCTCTCTCTCTCTCTCTCTCTCTCTCTCTGTTTCTGTTTATCTCTCTCTATAATCTTTGGCTGTCTTTCTCCTATTTATCTCCCTTGTTCCCTCTCTCAATGCCCCCCCCCCCTCTCTCTCTTTCTCTCTATCTCTCTCTCTCTCTCATTCCTCTCTCCAATCCTATTACCGGTACAAATTTAGCCTAAAGCTATGTACTATTATAATGCCTATATCTACGTCATTGTTATTCTGCTGTATCCTTCATGGTATGTCCATGCAGGTGTTTGTTCAATAGAACCACGCTATTAAAAACCCGAATATAACTCAGTGCTCGGTTCAGCTATTTATTCTTCTTTATCTCCTTGCTGATAATTTATCCAGCTCCTGTTTATTCAACAACGCCATGTCCGTCAGTATTGGCGTCTGAGGAATTGAAAACGAATTAACCTTTTTTTTTTCAATTAGGTTAGTTGAAAAGTTAATTTACGAATACACTGACTCTTGGCACCTCATGCAATATGTTTTCTAAATTTCTATGGTTAGAAAAAAAAGATATTTATGTATTATGTTGTTTAAAATAGAAAGTGAGAGAGATGGGTTGATAGAGAGAAAGACGGAAAGAGATGGAACGGTAGACAGAAACAGAGACAGGCATAGCAGATAAACAATACAGTTATAATTTATTTTTATAGATTTTGAGAGAGATGGGTTGATAGAGAGAAAGAAGGAAAGAGAGAGAACAGTAGACAGAACCAGAGACAGACATAGCAGATAAACGATACAATTATAATTTATTTTATAGATAACAGGCGCGCGCTGTGTTTAGAAATGGATACACCTCAAGATACACACACTGGATGGATTAGTCACGCCTAGTTGACGCCGAAGCGCGTGCCACTTTTTCCAAACCTTTCTAACATCAATTAAAAAAAAAACAATATACAAAAACGTTCTCTTTAGCACGGTGTCTGTCTTTCGATCGCGCTCTCTCTCTCTCCCTCTCTCTTCTTTTTTTTTATCTTCATCTTCATATTCTTCTTTTTCTTTTCACTCTTCTCTCTATTTCTCTCTGTCTACGTCTCTATCTCTATGGCTCTGTCTCTTTATATTTCTTTCTCTGTCTCTCTCTGTCTCTCTCTCTCTCTCTCTCTCTCTCTCTCTCTATGTCTTATATTTCTCTCTCTCTGTCTCTCTCTCTTGTTCTCTCTATGTCTCTGCCTCTTTCTCTCATCCTTTCGCATATTTCTCTCTGTCTCCCACACTCACTCTCTCCCTTACTATTTGTGTGTCTTTATTGCTCTGTCTGTATATTCCTCTTACTTGATCTCTAACTCTATCCCTCTTCACTCTCTCTCCCTCTCTCTCGTTCTCTCTCTCTCTCTCTCTCTCTCTCTCTCTCTCTCTCTCTCTCTCTCTCTCTCAGCCCAAATACTAAATCAGCCAGCAATATTTCTTCCCCGTGAAGACAGATTTTCTTCTTGCCAGAAACAGGATAAGCTTTTGAAGAGATCTCTCGACATCAAAACAGCACATAAAACGAGCATAGCTCGCTCGAATCACTCTGTGTATGCAGCAAGGAGATTCCCCTATAAATAACCGCAGTGTGCAGTTGTTTTGAGGAGCATTGACTCGACGCCTACGAGTTGGGCTGAGTACCAGATGATCAATAGCGATGGACATAAAGATAATGGAATTTTACTCACCTCTCCTCTCCTCCTTTCTCACCTGAATGGACGGGTGCATTTTGGTTTATTGTTTTACCGGAGTTCATGATTATATGACTAAACCGTGTCTGCCGACAACAGTTACTCGAGTGCTTATCTGCGGCTTTCTGAACTATGAGGATTTTAGTGTGCATGTTATTTTGCCCATGCATTGTTTTCGTTGGGTATGCATTGCCTCTCTGTCTCTCTGTCTCCCTCTCTCTTTCTCTCTCTCTCTCTCTCTCTCTCTCTCTCTCTCTCTCTCTCTCTCTCTCTCTCTCCGACTGTCTGGCTCTCTCCCCGTCTGTCTGTCTTTCTTTCTCTCTTGTCTCCGCCACCCCCC
>RQTK01000290.1:312590-352311 GCA_003991915.1 Elysia chlorotica
TTATTGCTCCCTTGTAACTCATTGCTCATATTTCTCTCTGTCTATCTCTCTCTCTTTCTTACACACTCATTTTCTCTCTTTATCTCTCTCTCTCTCTTTGGGTCTGTACTCTCTCTTTCTCTCTCTCTCTCTCTCTCTCTCTCTCTCTCTCTATTTCTCTCGCCCCTGTCTATCCTCGGCTGAACCCACGTAAAAATATGAGAGAGAGAGGGAGAGAGAGAGGGGGGGAGAGAAAGAGAGAGAAAGAGAAAGATAGAAAAACTCATAGTTCAAGAAGGAGAGAGTCATAGGGACAGGGATTGAGGTTCATTTCATTCTAAGAAATATGGTCTCAGTGGAGGGAGACCTAGATCTTGATTCAGAGAGACATTGAGAGAAAGAGAGAAACTCAGAGACACTGAGACAGAGTCAGAGAGGTTGAGCAAGAGAGAGAGAGAGAGAGAGAGAGAGAGAGAGCTCATCTCCGCATCCCAGTCGAACTCGAAGCTCTAGAACTACAAGCCCGAGCCCGAGGTCTGACCTGGAGAGTTAGAGATTGGGAGATGAAGCACGTCTGGAGGGGGTTTGGTAATTATAATCCTCATCTTCCTCATCTTCCTCCTGTTGCTGGTGCTCCTCCCTCTCTCAGCCTGGTACTCTGTTACTCTGTATGTAACACAGTAACACTATGAAATGCATCCTGGTTTAGTTTACTTCGCTGCTCTATGATGTACACAGTCAGTCAGTCTGTCTACTGACATTACCACTCGACTTGTTGTGAGAGCGCTCACTGAGATCTAAATATAGATCTACTCTAATGATTATACTATTGTAATTCTCGTTGGACTGCTTTCGTTTTTCATTGTGTTGATTGTGTGAGTTGAGGACTAAATTATTATGATTTCAATTTTTTAGGATTGTTCTTGACTTTTTGCGAGTTAGTGTGATGTGTTTTATTGCACGTTAAAGTTTCTCGATTCTTTCTGAGATAACGTAATTCTTGTCGGACTGCTTTCATTTTTTAAATACACAAGTGTGGATCGTGCTTAGGTACCAGCAGCCCGTGCTATATGATTTGTCACTTTTATTTGGATCTTCTCAACTTTTTGCGAGTTTGTGTGGTATGTTTTATTGCACTAAAACTTTTGTAAAATCTAGAGTTATCATGTCTTTATGAGGAAGTTACCAATTCCATCCGGATTACTTTCGATAGTAGCGTCGATCGCTCGTGTTTAGTTGTTGTTGTGTTTTTTAATTTAAGTACGAAGTTGTATATATTCAATTTTCAGAGGTGCCGCCTACCATTTGGCGAATAAGTTATAGTGTTCATGTTTTTATCATTTAAGAGTCTCTGTATTTTCTCACTTTTTTGGAAGTTAACTTTCCTCGATCCTGTGTTATACATGATTGTAATATGTATCATTCCTCTTGAAAATAATAATGTGCTTTTATGATTATGTTATGAGTGTATTCTACGGCAAAACTTAACTAACGAATCAAAAGCTGTTACTTTTCATTGGACCAAACTATTATAAATCTGAACATGGTTATAATGTATTTATAAATATTTCAAAGAAATTATTACGAATCAGTTCCTTTTGTTTTCCATTCGTTTGGAAGCAAATTGATAAAACGCGAATGTCGACTTGCTTTATCTCTGTTTTCTACTTTCATGTTTGAAAAATTCGAAACTCAAAAACAAAGCGTTATCATCTTTCATGGCACTTTGCATCATATAATTATGAATCGGTGAATGGGAATCGTGGGGTGTTAAGATTTTACAATTTATTTACCCAAATTATAATAATAATAATAATAATAATAATAATAATAATATATTGTAATAATAATATTAATTACAACAAGATTAAGTAAATACTCGTTTTTGATAAACGCGCATATTTTGCCTGCAAACATAATCTACTTGTTATTACTGCATGTAGCTAACTGTAATTGTGTATCTCGTAGCACCGTACATTGTACTAACTTTATGGTACATGTATAATTACTGGGTGTATAGACCTGGCAGCAACAGTTGTTCACGACCTGGTGGTGGCTGGTGCCAGATTGGATGGCTGTGTAGATTAAAGTGGGCTGGGTGCCAGACCGAGGGGTTATAACTTATATACAGCCTTATCTCTATTTATCGCGTGTTCCCTCTTCCATCAATTGTTCTCGGCAAACAAGGATGAAAAAGAGAGAGAGAGAGAAGAGAAGAGAAGAGAAGAGAAGAAGCCGAAGAAAAGGAAGAAAAAGAAGTGGCATGTTTCTTCTCTCTCTCTCTCTCTCTCTCTCTCTCTCTCTCTCTCTCTCTCTCTCTCTCTCTCTCTCTCTCTCCCCCCTCTACCTCTCTCTCGGTTGTACATAATCAGAATAATACGATAACAACTCCATGTTAATGGGAAGAAAGAAGTGTAACTTGAAGACGCTGCTATTTTTGCTGTAGGGCCATACATTCCATCACATTGATAAAGTTCAGGAGGAACGTTATATACATTAAGTGCAAACACAGCGACCTAAAGACAGGACTGACTGTATGCCAGGGTGCAACTAAATGCCTTTTTTTACTCATTTTCCCATTCTTTTTATCGGGGGCGGGGTGAACTGGCGCAAGTTGTAGAGCGTTGATTCTCTTGACCAGGAGGCTTGTTGTTCGAACCCCACGAACGGTCAAAAATTTATTTGAGATTTCATCCCCTATTTGTTGGGTCGGTGTCAGTAAATTGTGACCGACTGAAACAGGAGTCCTGGTATACCGATCTTGTCTCTGTGTGGCAGCACTTAAATATACGTAGTTTTTGCCAGACGTCAGTTTTAGAGTCCGTCCACAGTATAACCAACCTATATATTTCTGACGCTGAACGTTAAACAATCAACTCAACTGTTACGCGTTATTTGCCACCAGTTGTACACGTTGATGACTAGTGAAGTTGTCAGCTGTATGAAAATAATGTATCGCATTGCACTGGGTGGGAGGGTACTTGCTTAAAATCACATCTAGAGGGTATTGTGTTCGTTACATGATATAGAGTTACAGCCATACTATAACCTGTGGTGTTCGTGGCTTGAAAATAAGAGGGTTCTATTGCAATACACATGTAGGTAGATAGAATATTCTTTTTCTGAGGTTGTTATTCCTGTAAATTTTGCCTATTACATTACAAGTAGTCGATTTGACTTGAAGAAGGCAGATAGAATTTTGTAATTCTGAGATCACGGGTAGCTGTTGTATTTATGTCAAGAGAAATTTTAAAAGATCTAAAGCTCATGTGGCTGCTGGATCGTAAAAGTAAAGTAAAAGTTAGAGATCTAAAACTAAGAGCAATAAACATGTATTGTATAAACTCAATGAGTGGGTTTGTCTTGAGTTCCCAGGTGTTACGGACGTGTATATCTGTTTTGAGCTGGCACATCTGATGAATCTGTTATAGAATCGGCGAATTTGGGATTGGCACCGTCTTGCGTGGAATGTCTCATTGAAACGAATTCAGCAATAAAGTAGCCATAGTCGTTTTTCATAGTTAGCTGAATTTTTTTGTTTGTTTTGGGTTGTTGTTGTTTTTTGTTTTAAATTTTTTCGGTTGTTAGGATCATGTTCATTACTCCTACATCCTCATGGACCGATTCTCCAAATCCGAATCCTCTTAACTGGAGGTTTTTAATCTAATCCCATGCAGTTCAACTTATGACGTATTGAAAATTCACGTGCGAGCTGAAAAGCGGGTGGTGTGATACAGATGGTGTGTCTGTGTGTACTTGGTGGGAGTCAACCGGATTTGGGATTACACATACCGTCCTGTCTCGTGTATGGCGTCACTTAAATTGCAGGGCTCCTTAACCTAATAAACTAGAAAATTGTTCTTATTCAGGCAAAAAAATTAAGAAAATGCATAGAACTACGATTTTCTGGCGTTAATGTTTGCAGCTTTAGATAAACTTACTAGTCTATTTAGCAATCTAGCTGCCCGAGTCTATCTTGGCTGCCTATGCAGGAAGTAATAAGATGGTATAGATTTAGACCCCCAACTACGGCATATTAAATCCGCAGCAAGTCAGTCGTGTGAATCTGCTTCTTGGTTGTACTTACCAGCGGGCCTGTTGGTCATTACTTATATAACCGAGCGGCCGCTCCAAGCTCATCAATCCTCGCCCAACTGGCTTACCTAACAAGTAACCTACAGCAAAACCCGTTGAGTTGATTGGTCCTATAGTGGCGAAGGAGTCGTACCTTCTTCTCCTATTCAAGCTGCATACCTTACGCCAAAATAGCCTGATTTTATGCACTTTGGTCTTTGGTCGGAGAAAGCTCTCTCTCTATCTCTCTCTCACTCTCTCTCTCTCTCTCTCTCTCTCTCTCTCTCTCTCTCTATCTCTCTCTCTCTCTCTCTCTCTCTCTCTCTCTCTTTCTCTCTCTCTTTTCTCTTTCTCTCTCTCTCTCTCTCGCTCTCTCTCCCTCTCTCTTTCACACTTTTCTTCATAAATTGTCTAGTTATATTTCTGGTATTTTAAATGTTGATTAACCGCCCATCGTAGAGTTGTATGGTCGCAAGATTCGCCCGGTGGTTGCTCATTTCTTTGTTTTAAAAGTCGGTGACTAAGTAGAGGTTGCCCCCTCTCTCTCTCTCTCTCTGTCTCTGTCTCTCTCTCTCTCTCTCTCTCTCTCTCTCTCTCTCTCTCTTATCATCGCTCTATACAACAAACTCCTACATATTTAACATATACTGTATAATTATATTGCCGAGTCGGTGTGACATGTGAAGCCAATCTGTTTCCTTCCTTAATTCAATAAGTGCAATATGCGTGTAATATTGAGAGCAACGTATCATTTTAGCCTGTATACACTACTAAAGACAAAGAGCCCACACGAAATACTATTCTGCATTAACAAGGAGTGATTCTTAGAAGGGTTTGCTGTCGGTGATTCTGTATCTGTCATTATAATAATATATATTTTTTTTAAATGTATTACTACTACTACTACTACTACTACTATTACTACTACTACCACTACTACTACTACTACTACTACTACTACTACTACTACTACTACTTGTACTACTGTAGCTGATTCGAGTAGTGTTACCCCAACTACAATTTGACGTTACAAAAAAATATGTGTTCCCATTTTCTTTAGATCCATAATTGTTCTATAACTAGTCTAGGTTAAACTTGCGAAAAACAACAATAACAATAACAAACATGAGTGCAACTGACGAACTTCTTGCTTTGCATAGAGTATCACAACACGATCTCTCTGTCTTTGCCAATGAAACCGGATATGACTCGTTGACGTCCTTCAACGACCTTGTGTTTCCGTGTTTTCTGTACAAGAGCCGCTGCTCTTGTTTTGTAGTTAAGGCTGAGTCTTATTTGCTATGAATTCAGTTGGCTACCACGTCTATTTATCCGTCTTATTCTCTTTGTCAAGATTTTTAAGTGTAAATATAAATGTGTCCAAATCTCTTTCTTTCTTCCTTTCTGTATGTCTGTATATGTCGCTATCTCTGTGTCTCTCACTCTATATTTCTCTTATCATGATATTTACCATCATCACCATCATCATCATCATCATCATCATCATCATAATCATCATCATCATCATCATCATCATCATTATCATCATCTGGTGTTGAAATAGTATTCGGAGGAGCCCTGAAACCACCGTAAATTATGGCAGCGAAAAAAATGGGGTTTTAAAAGTATTGTCGATATCAATACTATTCGAATCTGGTGAGACAATAGTATTTGTTTTTATTGCACTTTCTTCTACGTGACATCTCTTAACAATATCGGACATTAGTCTTCATACATCATCCAAAATATAGTGTTGGTGACGATAGGCGCCATTAAACACCGACAACACAATTTGTTTCAACAATGATTAAAATGGTCCCGTCCACAATTGTAGCCTACATGTTGTTGTTGACTTTGGTCGCTGGAAACACCAACAAAACAAACTAAACCAACCGGTGAGTAAATCCCGCCTATGATAAAAGCCTACATGCCGTGCTACCAATGGACCCTTCTGACACCAACAAAACAGATTAAACTAAACACTGAATAGACCCCGTCTACACTAATAGCATACATGTATTTTCTGACACCAACAAAGCAAACCAACAGAAATGAACATTGGACAGACTGGTCTGGAACAAGAAAGGAGATACTTATACATAGAATGAGATAGAGGCGGCGCTCGGGATGCTTTCTGCCTCGCCCAGCATGAAAGGGTTTCGTGTTAGAATCAACAACAGATGGTTCTTAACGTTCTTACATCATCATCATCATCATCATCATCATCATCATCATCATCATCATCATCATCATCATCACCATCATCATCATCATCTAGTGTTGAGATAGCATTCGGAGGAGTTCTGAAACCACCGTAAAGTATGGTAGTAAAAAAATGGGATTTTTTAAAGTATTGTCGGTATCGATACAATTCGAATCTGGTAAGACAAAAGCATTTGTATTTATTGCACTGTCGTATAAGTGACAGCTCTTAAAATTGTCGGACGGTAATCTTGGGGCCATTTCTCAATTTAGTGATGGTGACTATAAGTGTCATGAAACACCTAGAAAACAATTTGATTCCTAACCTAAATGTTGTTGTAGACTTTGGTCGCTAGAAACACCAACAAAGCAAATTAAAATAACCAGTGAGTACATCCCGTCCATGATAAAAGCCTACATGTCGTTGCTGAGAATGGGCGCTTCTGACACCAACAGAGCAAATTAAACTAACCACTGAGTAGACCCCGTCAATACTAATAGCATACATGTATATTCTGACACCAACAAAGCAAACCAAACCAACAGAAATGAACATTGGACAGACTGGTCTGGAACACGAAAGGAGATAATTATACATAGAATGAGATAGAGGCGGCGCTCGGGATGCTTTCTGCCTCGCCCAGCATGAAAGGGTTTCGTGTTAGAATCAACAACAGATGGTTCTTAACGTTCTTTAACAACAACAAAAAACAAAATATATGAAGAAAGAAGAGAAGAACAGACCGGTACAAAATTGTGTGTGAGAGTGTATGTGTGTGTGTGTGGGGGGGGGGGCAGAGGGGTTAAAGGCGCGCGCGTCTACTGGTATTCAATGTACTGCCTCCAGCTGCCATTATAATGGAGCAGTAGAGTTCTTGCGATAAAGCCGTCTATAAGGATCACGAAGATGATAATGATTTTTACTGACTTGCAATTTGAGCTATATCCTGCCTAACGGCTGAGCAGACTTCAAATGAATTACAGTGAACTCGTTTTGTAATCATATTTCGTAAGGCTGCTCATTACCTTTCCCCGCACTGTCTCTATCTCTGAGTGGCAGCACGTAAAATTGTCAGACGTTAGTCTTGGTGCCCATTTACTATATGGCATATACAGTGCTGAGGTTGTGCGCAAAGCAACAAAAACAAAAAACAAAACAAACATACTTTTGATAATTTGCTTGTGTGTATGTGTGTGTGTATATACTTTACAACCGGTATTTAAAATAAATCAACATTGAGCCTAATCTAAACCTGAGGACTCCAAGCTTGAAGGATATGATGTCGCCTTATGCTGTGGCCGTCTACACACCACAAGGTCTGTAGTGTTACTGTTAGTATCTGGAAGACTTTTTCCTGACCACCAGCACGTCTTGACTGGGCAGTGAGAGAGCAGCCTATGACATGGTCCAGACTCCTGAGGTTTGACATGCACGCCCAAAACAGACCACAGTTCATGTACATGGACTAAAGTATGCTGGTAACTAGAGCCTTTGCGATAAACACAAGGATAACGAATAGCAAAATAAGCACCAGTGAGGCATGGTGGTTTACGATCTCATATTGGCCTTGTGAGTCTTGGATTGGGCCATGAATTGACGCCTTTATATATATCGTCTCGGTTGTCGCTCTTGGCCACGCAATCGCAAGGCTTCTAGTGAGGGCAGGGGCAAGTCGTTCAGTCCAGACTTGGAGGACTTGGTAGATATTATGAATGTAGACCTAGAAGTAGTATTAGGCAGTGCACAGGGAGTGGTTAGAAGTAGGCTGTAAAGTGTTGCTTTTTTTTAATGGCCCAACAACGGTAATTTTAGATTAGGGTTTGTACACAGCCACCTTCGTCGTATCTCTCCAACTCATCGCGGGCTTTGTTAACCGTATAAAATTGTCTCAAAACGAGTCGTAAGCGTACCATACCACATCACAACATTGTACTTATTACGCTGTGCTAGTTGTTGACGTTGGCCTTGCTAAACCATTTTTTTTTTTTACGAAATATCCAAAGTTGAAGAAGGCAATCTCTAAAGTAGTATCTCTTCTAATATTGCACCTAGCGGGGTTTCAAAGGCCGTCAAGTATTAGTAGATGTATCTACAGTATCGTGCACTAACCAGAGAAATGCGTCCTGTCAGAGTGGATGGGGTGTCAGGAAGATCTATGTCTGATGTCCAGGTGAGCGATACAGGGGCGTCTGATACTAGTGATAGCCCGAGATACCCTGCTCACCATAGATGCGTCATGGTAGTCGGTACTCGGGCTAGGCTGGGGGCTTCAAGTTCAATGGAACATAAAATTGAGTGTGAAATCCCGAGTACCAGTACCGGCTTATTTGTTCCATAAAGACTTCTCCTATCGAGATCACTTGAAAAGGTCCCAGATTACTTTGTGGTGTTGTGGGTTTTTATTACTTTTTAAGCCATTTTTCACACCTGGAGTCTCTCTTTCTTTTGCTTATTTGGTTATTTCTGTTCTTGTCATTGTATTTGTCCGTGTTCATCTTTTTTCTTCTTCTTCTTCTTCTTCTTCTTCTTCTTCTTCTTCTTCTTCTTCTTCTTCTTCTTCTTCTTCTTCTTCTTCTTCTTCTTCTTCTTCTTCTTCTTCTTCTTCTTCTTCTTCTTCTTCTTCTTCTTCTTCTTCTTCTTCTTCTTAATAGGTGAAGCAGTTGCTGTGTGTCTACCTTGTCACAAAAACCGGTACTTGAAAGGACTTGAAGCGGAGCGCGACTCTAAATCACTCAAACTTTCTTTTACCGTTACTGCTTTCACATACGTTTTCTGTAGACTCGTCTCAAAATAGTATGCTTTACAACCGGTATTTAAAATAAATCAACATTGAGCCTAATCTAAACCTGAGGACTCCAAGCTTGAAGGATATGATGTCGCCTTATGCTGTGGCCGTCTACACACCACAAGGTCTGTAGTGTTACTGTTAGTGTCTGGAAGACTTTTGCCTCGCCACCAGCCCGTCTCGACTGGGCATTTAAAGATCGCCCCATGACATGGTCCAGACTCCTGAAGTTTGACATGCACGCCCAAAACAGACCACAGTTCATGTACATAGACTAAAGTGTGCCGCTAACTATAGCCTTTGCGATAAACATAAGGATAACGAATAGCATAATAAGCACCACTGAGGCATGGTGGTTTCCGATCTCATCGGCTTCGTGAGTCTTGGGTTGGACCATGAATTGACGCCTTTATCTATCGTCTCTGTTGCCGCTCTGGGCCACAGAATCGCAAGGCATTTAGTGAGGGCATGGGCGAGTCGTTCAGTCCTGGCTTGGAGGACTTGGTAGATATTATGAATGTAGACCTAGAAGTGGTATGAGGTAGTGCACAGTAGTGGCTAGAAGTAGGCTTTAAAGTGTTGCTTTTTTTAATGGCCTAAGACTCAACCAGGATACTTTTAGACTAGAGGTTGTACATCCAACGTCGCCGTAACCTGTCCAACTCGACGCGGGCTATAAATTATCTTCAGACGAGTCGTAAGTGTACCACAACGCTGTGTTACTTGTTGACGTTGAGCGTTGATAAACCAATCTTTATTATTATTTTTTTTTTATTATTATTATTATTATTATTATTATTATTATTATTATTATTATTATTATTATTATTATTGTGAAATTCCCAAAGTTGAAGAAGGCAATCTCTAAATTAGTATCTCTTCTAATATTGCACCTAGCGGGGTTTCAAAGGCCGTCAAGTATTAGTAGATGTAGCTACTGTACAGTGCACTAACCAGAGAAATGCGTCCTGTCAGAGTGGATGGGGTGTCAGGAAGATCTATGTCTGATGTCCAGGTGAGCGATACAGGGGCGTCTGATACTAGTGATAGCCCGAGATACGCTGCTCAACATGGATGCTTCACGGTAGTCGGGCTAGGCTGGGGGCTTCAAGTTCAATAGGACATAAAATTTGAGTGTGGAATCCTGAGTGCCCGTACCGGCTTATTTGTTCCCGAAAGGATTCTCCTACCGAGATCACTTGAACAGATCCCAGATTATGTTGTGGTAGCGTGGGTTTTTATTACTTTTTAAGCCATTTTTCACATCACTTAATTCTCTTTCTTCTGCTTTTCTGGTTCTTGTCCTTGTTCTTCTTCTTTCTACTCCTCTTTTTCTCCCTATACCTTTTCCTCTTTCTCCACCTTTTCTATTTCCTTCGCCTTTTCCGTAATCATCTTCAAATTCATAATCTTTTCAAGTCTGTTCCTGAAAACATTACATTATAATAATAACAACCATGCTAAAAAAAAGGTACTGTTTTTTGGCGCCGTTGATGATGTGTGTGAAAACACTGTTAACATTTCAAACGCTGCTGTTTTCAGCGGTTATACTAATCGAAGTCGTCATTGTGTCATCTCCTGTGTAATCTTGGTTCACTTACCTGAGACTGAGAGCTGAATAGAGTCGTTCTCTGAACGCATGATTGCTACGTCACAACTCAAGGTCGATCGAGACGGTTTATGATATGGTGTACCGCTCTATCTTTTTTTTTAGCTCTCCTAGTTTTACGTCTTCTAAGTTCCTAAGAAGAGGATCCTTTACGGCGACGGGCTCTAAGGCTACTGTGTAACAATTTTACGTGCTGCCACACACGAGACAGTGCGGGGATACCATGACTCCAGTCTTAGCCTATGACACTGTACCACACAGACCCAACCAGAAATCTTCATTATTCTCTACCTGTAGAATTACCATGTATTTATAATCTTTAGAGTACATTGTAGTGCGTTCACACAACAGATGGTGTTGCTCTGTAGATTGTATTCGTAGTAAATCTAGTACACAACACAGTTACCGAAGGTCTGCTTTGTGAGTACTTTGTACTAATTTAGGGTATTGAGATGCCACAATCTAAATCGCTATTTGGTTATTTGGTTTGGTTTGGTTTATTGGTTGACTAACAGTTCACGTTAGGAGCAAGGCTATATCGAAGACGGATCTCAAGACTTAGGTCTGACAATTTACGTGCTGCCACACAGAGACATAGTCGGGACACCAGGGCTCCTATCTCAACTGATCCCATTTTCCCAGCGTGTACCGTTTGTACACGTTTTCTGTAGACTAGTAAGTCACTATAGACCGTACTAAATTTGTAGGTGAAACAGTTGCTGTGCGTCTACCTTGTCACAAAAACCGGTACTTGAAAGGACTTGAAGCGGAGCGCGACTCTAAATCACTCAAACTTTCTGTTACCGTTACTGCTTTCACATACGTTTTCTGTAGACTCGTCTCAAAATAGATCGTACAAAGAGAAGTAGAACTCGGCAGCGGTAATATAGGTCTCACTTTTTACTATACATGACCCAGTAACTGAGAGGGTGTAAAACCGCGCTGTAAATCACTCACATTTTACCTCATAGTTACAATGCGTTCACAATTTTCCTGTCTCATTTAGATAAGCAAGTTAGTTAAGAAGGGAAACATCAATACTGCTCAAGTGAAGGAACTCTCTAAATCACTCACATTACTTTTCTTTCACCGTTTGGTTTCATTTGGTTTGGTCTGTGTGTCAAAAGGGCGACCACCGTCATTTACAAGGCTATGTCGTGGACGGGTCTGAATTCTTACGTCTGATAGCTTTACGTGCAGCCACATAGAGGCAGAGCGGGAATACTATATATAACTTCTATGTCAGAAATTCGACATTCTCTCATGGTTACCGCTTTTACAAAACAATTTTCTGTAGACTAGGGTCGTAAGTACAATGTGTGATCTTACGACTCGTCGTATGTTAGGGAAATGAGGGGGCCTCTAAGTTGTAAGCTACCGGCTTTGTACTCGCAGCCCTAGATTTATATCTATTCGGAATAGATATTAGTCTAAAAGTGGAACACATTTACCGTCGATCTACCTTGTATTGTGCCCATTAATTGAGGGGATGTGAAGCGAAACCGCGCACTTTCTATAGTGCAAGTACCACACACTACATACACCGCACTCCCATCAAACTGTTCGCTGACTGTAAGCGCGTACACCTATGTAGCTACCTTAGACTTGCTAGTAGCGGCCTTGCGATAATGGGGCCCATTGTGAAAACGAAGACGGTACGTAAGGAAATCTGTACCGGCGTCGAATCATAGCTCTATCCTAGACTTACGGAGCCAATCATGAGCGATGAGAAAACTCCGCTCCTACCGGCGTCATTATGTCATCCGTTATCACAATGTAGATCACAAAGCGTGTAATAACATGGCTTGATATTACAGACCTACCAACCCAACCAGCGCACGGCAATGTGAACAGTTTATTTAGCCAACTAGGACTAGGAAACGGCGTACAAGTACCCACTTTTTTTTCTTCCTTTTATTCCCCTCGTAAGATTGGCAACCCTGCAGCATTCACTCGGAGAATCCGGCATTCCGCCCGCGTGTGTAACCTCTCTAGATGTATCTATAAATAATATATGCATAGTATACTGTAGCCAGCCTGTATAATTATCCTTCACATAAACTATCAAACGGTGGAATCCGTGTAGCAGTTATTAGTGAAGTTTTGGAAGTCGTTGCACATTTAATTACTGCCGCTCCGGAGATCTAACTGTAGCGGACTAACAGCACAGTGGAAAGAAACCTGTGAGGCATAGCATCGAGAGCATTACTGTTACATTTTGTACTGTACTGTTCTGGTGTCGAGACGAGTGGATATCTGGATGTTTTTCCCTTCTGGAGCAGCAACTGTAGATGTAGATGTATAGTTTCCTACCCATACACTGACTCGTGCTTGGTTCAATGACTGCATCGGCATAATAGTTGTAGTTACACCGTGCTGTTGTAGTTTTTGATGAAGTACATGATGAAGTCGGTTGTTACAGTGTCTTTTTGTGGTGGTGGTTGTGTTAATTTTTGCCACATTTAACCTACATAATTATGCGCGTGCATGGTTCATTAACTGCATCGACCTAATATTTAAATAATGCTCCCTCAGCCCATGGTGGCACGGCGGTTGTTGTTGTTGATGACGGTGCGTTTAGTTTGATGTTTCAGGGTTGTTTTTTTCCGGTAGTGTTGATTTAATTTTTGTAACATTTAATCTACCCATGCGCGGACACAGTTTTGGATTCATTCACTGCAGCGATATACATGTAATATTTATGCTCCCCCGGTAAACGGTAGATGCTGTTGTAGTTGCTTCACAATGTTGTTGTTGAGGATGACGGTACATTACTTTCGATGTTTTAGAGCCTTTTTGTAATGGTGGTGGTTTGTTTTGGGTAATATTTAGCCTGGGTCTATCCACTAAAGAGTCATTCATATAGTAGCGGGTATATACAGGCAGAGTGGATTATATACTCATTATATACTCACCAAGTGCTCTTAAAACATTGCTGTTATTCCTTTGGTCTCTAAATGTTTGCTAAATCAAAAGAATGATAGTTGGGTGGTCGTTGTGTTTTGCAGTTTTTTTTTTTTTTTTTTTTTTACAAAAATGCTACGTCAATCATGATACTTTCACTATTTTTAAATTATATTATAGATATTTGGGAGGGAGGTAGAGTTACCTTAATTGAGCGGTTTTGAAGGTTATGTGTTCTGCTTCAGTAGATAGTGGCAGTCTTTAGTCTTCAAATAGACGCACATACAAAGAGGTGAGGGAAAAAAAAAAAGAGGAAAACAGTTTTACTGCTGTACGGGAGACTATAAACATTTTATGATCGGTGTGCTTAATTTCTATAATGGACAACCAGTAACGGTTAAAATGATTCATAATTCATTGTATTGTAACTATGTCCATCTCAGCTCAATAATAATGATTACACCCATGATTTTCCCGTACTGCGAACTTTGTCAGTTTATTTTTATTTACAGTAACGTTATTTACCGTACTGCAAACTTTGGCAGTTTATTGTTATTTACAACAACGTTATAGTATACGCTCTGTGCGTTTCTTCTGTCAGTGTTTTTTTTTTTTGGCGTTGAACTGGACCCCAACTATAACTTATACAAATAACGTTTCTGTAATTTCTGAATAACCGGTGGATTTAAGAGGACACGTTCATACTTTGTTTTTATTTTTATTCATAGTAATGATATGAACCGTCTGCGCATTTTCTGTTGCTGGAGTAATAATTTACCATCTTTACACATTTATTACAACTAAACTGTATTATATTAGTAAATATATATTCGTTTTCTGAGAAACCTATTATATTGGTTAATATATATTCGTTTTCTGAGAAACCTATTATAGTAGTTAATATATATTCGTTTTCTGAGAAACCTATCGATTTAAGAGTACAATATGTGTTCATACTTTGTATCTTGTTTTATTTACAGTAATGTTATACACCGTCTGCGCTTCTTCCGCCCATGGATTAAACTAAACTTTTATCATACTTTTTGTTCCGATCGTTTGTTTTAACACGTTCACACTTTGCATCCTTCTCGTGTTTGAACCATCCTTAATCACAGCATAATAACAGACAATGTTGCCTATACATGTACATGTGGTAGTTCTTACGTTAAACACTTAGCAACAAAATCAAACTCAAACGGACTACAGCAGAGGTCAAACACGGATTGTGGAGGGTAATTTACCAAAATAATTGCGGCCGTCAGTCGTACCATAGCTCCTAGTGCTCAGTGACTAATTATATCATACCAGCTGCGTGTGGGTTATACCCAAAGCTATGGTGTTGAAGGGAATAACAAAAAGCAAGGGCTTACCGATGTATACTCAATCTGGATTATTGGTGCTAAACCAGTGTTGATGTAAATAAAAAGCAAGGTTTTACCCATTTACACAAAATCCGAACCGTTAGTACTACAACGTACTAAGTGTTATTTACTTTCCAATTTCCAACTTTCAGTGCACGTCCTACACAGCTGCTTAAGAGACTCGTAAAGAATGTTATTTACATGTACTTGTTATTTAGAACTTATTGTGCTACACCCGTGCTAATGGGGGTGAATAAAACAAGTTTTGCTTTCTTAGTTTGTTTAAAACGTGCAGCTTTATACCCAAGCCTTGGATTGATTGACCCGCACCCAGCCACATATGGCGTCTAACTTTAGGCATCATTTTGTTTAAATTCCATGAATAATTGTCTTGTTCTTTCGGAAAGATTCACGGGCGTAGCTGCGGCGCAAATCTGATACTCTTATCGCCCCACGATTACCCATTATAGAACTAGTGGGGATACACGGTACACACGGGCTAGAATTACCTCTCTGAAGCTGTTGCCTGTTACATGGAGTGAACGTTTCCATTATCATCGCTACTGGGTACGCTTCTTTCAACCCCAGGATAACTCCAGGTAGATTGAAGGTAGGGGTCGTAAGCCAATTTATTTGCATATATCTTAAGACGAGTTGTAGCTTACCACAATGTTTTACTTACATCCCTAGATCAATATAAGTATTTAACTATTTTGTGCTGAGAAACTTCAGATTTGGCTTGACGTGAGGATTCGGTGTCGGTGTTAGCTGAAAAGTCTAGATAGACCTTCCTCTTACGGATGTAGTACATTGTACGTGATAGACTTATTAGAAACTTATTAGAACGGTGCTGTGGTAAGAAAATTCACCTCACGGATGTAATGCGTGTGTAAACTTTTACAGAGAGGCGAGTGGCTACACAGACATACTACTCGTCCAGCCAAGTTATTTACATGTACTTGTTGTTCAGAACTTAAAGTTCTACTTCCGTGCTAAGGAAGGTGAATAAAACAAATTTTATTATACTCTTAGTTTGTTTAAAACGTGCAGCTTTATACCCAAGCCTTGGATTGATTGACCCGCACCCAGCCACATATGGCGTCTAACTTTAGCCATCATTTTGTTTAAATCCCATGATTAATTGTCTTGTTCTTTCGGAAAGATTCACGGGCGTAGCTGCGGCGCAAATCTGATACTCTTATCGCCCCACGATTACCCATTATAGAACCGGTGGGGATACACGGTACACACGGGCTAGAATTACCTCTCTGAAGCTGTTGCCTGTTACATGGAGTTAACGTTTCCACCATCGCTACTGGGTACGCTTCTTTTAACCCCAGGATAACTAGATAACTATCCAGGTAGATTGAAGGTAGGGGTCGTAAGCCAATTTATTTGTATATATCTTAAGACGAGTCGTAAGCTTACCACAATGTTTTACTTGCGTCCCTAGATCAATATAAGTTTTTAACTATTTTGTGCTGAGAAACTTCAGATTTGGCTTGACGTGAGGATTCGGTGTCGGTGTTAGCTGAAAAGTCTAGATAGACCTTCCTCTTACGGATGTAGTACATTGTACGTGATAGACTTATTAGAAACTTATTAGAACGGTGCTGTGGTAAGAAAATTCACCTCACGGATGTAATGCGTGTGTAGATTTTTACAGAGAGGCGAGTGGCTACACAGACATACTAGGTCTATACTGGTTGGATTGAGTTCATCAGCTTTTCAACTTACCCGCAGCTATTTTATTTCACTAGTAGACCGACATACCTACTTGTTCTAGACTGATCTTGGAGCAGATAGATCTATTACCGTTTGGATTGACACTCCTAGCTAGACCATCAGTTCTACCGTTTTGGACTCTTACTGCCCAGTGTCCAGTTGTAGAGCGCCATGGGGGACATCCACTCCACCCACACAGCCAAGGAGATCGGTGGTCAGCAGTCCAAACCTGAGGTGAGTACGGTGGACCCTTTGGGTTCGGTTCTCTAGTTGGGAATACCGTCCCTTAGGTTCCCCTGAGGGATCCTATACTGTGAGTGTGGGGTGGGGACAGAGGATCCACTTTTATACCACAATGACTGTCAGTCAGTTGTTGGGCCTAAAGTAGCCCTACTGTATAATTCTTCGGGACTCTTTTTTATTCATAGTTCGTATTGAGAAAGAACCCCGGCGGAGGAAGACCTTGTCAGACCGTCGGGTTGGACTGTATCTAGTCTGACTCCTATCCATCTGCTGTGCTAGCATGCTTCCATATTAACTATTAAATTGTATCAACATCACAGAGATACACAAGTTCTTGGTGAGTGGACAGTTCAAGCGTGGAGTTGTAACCAAACGATGTTGCATGTACATGTACTAGTCTACCACTAGCTCTATTGTTTTATTATTATTTTTATTATTTTTTTTTTGCCTTGCCGCCGATCCTTACAGAAAGGGCACAGAGAAGGGTGGACGATTTTGGCGGACAGTCCTGTGATGGGCAAAAGGCATGGCTCGCTGAATTTGCATGTTTAAGTTCTAGAGTAAATTCACAATATAATTGATGACGTAACAAGTAATCAGCTGAGATTAAATTTACTTACGGCAAAGAAGCTACTGTCGTTTAAGGTAA
This sequence comes from Elysia chlorotica, assembly GCA_003991915.1. Taxonomy (NCBI): domain Eukaryota; kingdom Metazoa; phylum Mollusca; class Gastropoda; family Plakobranchidae; genus Elysia; species Elysia chlorotica. The sequence goes on from RQTK01000290.1 coordinate 330,123, forward strand.
GTAAATGTGATATTTTTTCAGCTTGCCATAATTTGGCGTTTTTGATGTGTTGAAAACATACAGCACCGATTGATGCTATGCGTATAAACTCCATAATGTCAATAGTTTTGTGTGAGACTGGCATGACCATTCTAGTTTGTAAGTGTTGGTTCCCAATTAACACCCATCAGACATCAGTAACACTTAATAAGCATAGAATAAATAGACCTACGCTGGAGACAAATGGAGGTAAGACTGATTGCTAATTCAATTACAATAATTTTCCGGAGTTTGCCCGCTGACTTCTTTTAAAACCAAATCAACATATCAACAATTGTGTCCCAGTATCATCACTGTTATGTACCAGTGTCCGATACGCATCTAAAATCAACTTTGTTAAATTCCATTTGCGCCAAGTATGTACCATAGTGAAAGAGTCCAGTTGGGTATCTAGGCTCGAAAGTACAACCCCGTCAGTCTTCTCATTCCCATATCTTATATAAGTCCGGGTCGTAAGCTTGCCACAACGTTGTACTAACAACCCCTGGTGAAGGTGTGGATAAGCCACGCAGTTAATACAGTTCGTGTAGAGACGGATGCAAGTCGAGATATAGTATCATAGTATCACAGTGACAACTTGGCTTTCTTGGGATCGTTCCTCAACAACAAATTCCACTGTTTCCAAGGCTTGTATGTGGCTAACTAGGTTTGTAAGACATAGACTCATTCTGTACACATTATCTAGTTTTCCTTTCCTCTGTGAATTTTTACAGCTACTATGACCATGAGCTAGTTTTTAAACGTGTGACTATATGTGTTAATATCTATAAAGCACGTGTAAATATACGTGTTAATATCTATAAAGCACGTGTAAATATACGTGTTAATATCTATAAAGCCGTGTAGATCTACGTGTTAATATACCTGTAAATATCTATAGTTGCTGTATTCCCCAAGAAAAAGAAGCATCATAATAATTGGTAAAGCCAAAGCCGCTTTATTTGCCAGTGTTGCCATATGTTCTTCAAATTATTTCACATGCCAATCAGCTATTCTCTTCCCCTGCCCCGAAAACCCACCTCCACTTCTCTTTTTTATTCATGCCATGTGTAACCTATAATCTACATTGCTCTACATAAAAAAAGGATGAGGGGGGGGGGTCATCTCTATCTTGACCACCATGTTATACAATGATTATAACGCTCATCCCGGTCGCTATGCGTGTAGATTATTTAGTTTGTACACTGTATTATTCCATCGTCCCTCAGTTCGGACAGGGGAATATGTTGTTGAGTTAGAGCTGACCTCTCTGCTGTAGAAATAGCCATCAGTCCTTCTTAGACTGAGCACAGGAGGAGGAAAAATGGTTCTAAATGTCAGCACCAGCGGGTTATATAATGCTAGACTTCTATTGCTCTTCCCTCTCTTTATATCCTCATGAATGTTCTCAATTCTCTACATATCTGTCTGTCTCTCTGTCCATGTCTCTGTCTCTCTCTCTCTCTCTCTCTCTCTCTCTCTCTCTCTCTCTCTCTCTCTCTCTCTCTCTCACGACGCTGCCCTTTAATTTTCTTATGTATCTCTGCATGTGAGTCTCGTCCTTCATTCTCGCTGTACATTGAGAGAATAACCAGCATTACATCTGAGCTTTGAAGAAGAAAAAAAAAACTAAAGCAAGAAGGGGAACAAAATGAGCACTTAGATAACGTCCTACTCAATTTACCGCTGACACCAGTTTGAAAAGTACCGGCCGAAGATACGTGTAAATAGTGCGAACAGGTTAGGGAACCTGCGGTAATGCCCTCCCTTTCTGGCCGGCTTTGTTCCCTATTACTCTAATTGTGTGGAGTAGCCAAGTGAAAACCTCGGGCGACCGGGGACTGGAGATAGCATCTCCTGCCTTCAGTTCAGACCTGTCTGTTTGGTGTCTCGGATTACCAGGACCCACTTCCAGGCCGCTGATTGGCTAATCTAGACCTACACAATCCAGGTCGAACAGTAGTAGGCAATTACGGGAGGTAGACTTGTGGGGAGAGAGGGCGGGCTGGCGCAGGTGGTAGAGCATTGGTCTGTCTCCCCGTTGATAGGCACCGTGTTCTCGAACCCACAGTCGGGCAACTTTCATCAGGCGGAATTTTCCTCCTATTGGTTTGATCGAGGTATCGGGCTGAGATAGGAATTCGGAATCCCGCACCGTCTCAATCTCTTGTGTGGAAGCCGGCAGCGTTGTCAGATTTTAGTCTTGGGGACCCATCGCCATACGTGATCCTTTATGGAAAACCTAGGAGGCGTTAAAGTGGGTGTGAGACATTCTCTCCTACACATTAATATCTCTCTCTCTCTCTCTCTCTCTCTCTCTCTCTCTCTCTCTCTCTCTTTCTCTCTCTTGATCACATTCTGTTTCCTCTATCGTCCATTTCTTATACGCTGTATAGGATTGTCTAGAGAACACAAGAGACGTTCAATTCAGGGAGTCCTTTTAGGGAATGTCACACTTGACATTGTTTCTTTTGCTTACAAAATGCACCCGCAATGACTCAGTTGGCTTTTTATTAGTGAATAAAGAAAAGAATGTACAAATTAAGAATAAAGAAAGAGAGACCATTGCTTAATTTACTTTTTAAGTGGTGAGGCTAATGAAAACAACCAAAAGAATGTTAATAAACGAGATATAAATCTGCGAATGTCAGGGCAACGACTTTCAAATTAGCCGTTTATTGCATTAATGTTGCCTTTTTATATCGATTTTATCTCACAGGTCCTGACCAAATCAATTTATCGTATATAAAGTTTGTGTGCACACCAATTTCAGGGACTAGCAGTAATTATTGTAAATCAATCACATGAGGTGTTACACAAATGTATTCTATTTGATGACATTCGCGAGTCACTCAAGAGGTGGATATCTTGCCATTTGCTGATTGTGTGTCTGTTTGTTGTTGTTGTTGTTGTTGTTGTTGTTGTTTTTGTTGTTTCACTTACAACTGAATTCGTTTTTCTGATACTTTTTTGTGGCGGAGTACTTTCTTAAGGGCATTTAGTGCCAAAGTTTACTTTTCTACTTAATCACAAGTGGAGCAAGCATTGATCTTATCCAAACAAAAATAAAACAACAAAAGAACAAAAACAATAGAAAACCACAAACGCACACACACACACAGTAGAGACATTAATGATTATTTTGCCATGAAGTAAATAGTCTCCTAGTTGTTGTTTTTTTTTCAAGTAATATCTTATACGGCGACGGGACCCCAGAGAGGGTTACTCGGTGATCTATATAGAGAGAGGGAGAGAATTCTCTCCCTCTCTTCGGGTTTAACGTCTCCGAGGTTCTCCTGGGGGATCCTATACGGCGACAAGGTTACTCGGTGCTTGGTTGGTCACGCTATAAATACTAGTTCCGACCTTTTCAGTAACAGAATTCGACGTATACGATTCCTCTGGGAAACGTAGGAGACGTTAAAATCCCGGATAGAGGGAGAGGGGGGAGGGGTAGAAAACGACAATGATCCTCCTAGAAGCCATGTAGATTGGAGGTAGAAGGCCTGCTTGTTTCAGTGAAATTTGATACCGCAATTAACGTAGTCTTGTCGTCGTCGTCATCGTTGCTGTTGTTGTAACTGTTGTTAAAGTTCTTGTCGTCAGTTTGTTTCAGTGAAACTGGATACCGCATTTAACTTGAGTCTGGTCGCCATCTTTGTTGTTGTTATTGTTGTTGTTGTTGTTGTTGTTGTTGTTGTTGTTGTTGTGCTGTATTTGTTGTTGAAGTGTAGTATGTTGTGGTGAATGATGCGGTGCAATGTAACGGTATGTGGGAACATGAGTGGACAGATTCCTGGACGCGTTTAGCTGGTTGGCTCAAATTGGTGAACAAGTTTTCATCAGCAGCCTGAGTTCTTTTCTCTTGAGTTTTGGAGGCCTTTTTTGTCTCACCGGCGTTACATTTCTCGTCGATACAATAATCTTACTCTTAGTGAAATATTGTGAAATAGTTTAGTACATGTACCATGGTACAGATTTGTGTGGACAAATATGTGGAAATATCCTATGGATCTGGTGTCTTCTATATACTGGAGTGTTCCGAGTCAGTCTATGTTTCGTTTGGAGTTGTTGAAAGTATTTGTCTGTGATGAGATGACGACTCCTACTCTTATTAGGCAGTACTCTAAGTTTTATCCATAAAAGAACTTTTTGGTAGTACATTTTACAATACCGACGGTTTGTTCGCTATGCTAGGATACAGTCACTATGTGGCCTTTTTTCCTAGAGGGGATACGGGTGTTCGTCCTGAGGGAGATAGATGTACTTTCATAAGATCCGATGTTCAAACAATTGTTTTTAGCCAGAGGTATCCCCTGTTACGTGTAGGAGTCGTCGAGATGGGATGTAACAATTCTTAGGAGAGAGCCGCACTAGCCCATATCCACATCAGGTCTCTAGGACTCCCTTCTAGTACAACGAGAGTCTATAAATTTGTGGAGACTTTTTACAAAAACAGCTCACATTGCTATTGATACTGGGAGCTAGGGTGACGCGTGCTCTCTCTATTCCGTTATTTAGATTAAACCGGTTGACAAATCGTCAAAGTTTTTATAAAGGTTTAAACAGGGAAGCAACCTCCTTAATTATAACCCAGGCCCACCCTTAAACTTCTCACCATCTCCCACTCCGCGGTACAATGCTCCATGTGTGCGTGAACTGGTCCCTGGGTCTTGTGCCTGACCTGGATGCGTGTTATCTGCACCTCGACACACGGGTGAGTTTTAACTTCTAAAACTTCCATAGTAAGTATGAGTATTTTAAAAAGAGAGAGAATAGGGGCCGTATCTTTTTCCATTCTTTCTATCGCTATATATACCACGTGGGACTAAGCGAACCGTTGGTTTTCTCCGTGCTGCCGTTGTCAATCACGGTGAAATAGGAAAATGATTCCGTACGTTAGTTCAACAAGCCCTTGTGCATGCTTTTCAATCAGTAGCACTAAACGTTACGAAGTTTGGAAAAAACATAAGCAAACAATCTGAAAATATTTACTGCAATGACTGTTTTCTATGTTGAGCATCCTTTACGTCTTCTATAAAAAAAAAAATTAAAAAAAAAGACTGTTTTAGAAAAAAAAATGTTTTTAATTTTATTTTATGTAATCCTGCCCATCTAACTACCTATAGTTACTACAAGGGTGTATCCCTCCGCTACCATGTTATCACTCAAAAGGGAGATTAATTGAAATGTAACAGCACTGCAAAGTTGTTTTGTTTAGTTGTCGGTCGTGTCGCATAAAAGTCTCGTTTTTCGGGTGGAAATATCGACTCTGCGTCGCACAAGGTACTAGAAATCCTGCGCTACCGTTGATGAGTGCCTTGATGCCTATGATGTTGTTGTTTTGAAGCAATACTCCTTTTATTTTTGTCTGTTAAGTTAAAATTAATACACGTATCATTTATAAGCACAAAATAATGTATAACGTGACTAATAAGCGATTGAGGCATCAATCATGGCTTTTAGGTTCTCTCCCAGTTTGGCAGCACATAAAATTATCAGACTATAAATCTTGAGACCCGCTCCAGATAATAGCCGCCTAGTAAAGAAACCAACCACCAACCATCAAACCAAACAACCGAGCAACAAACAAGCAGTATGTTAGACCCCCCCCCCCCCCCCCTGTTTTTCAACTTTTTACAAAAACAGCTCACATTGCTATTGATACTGGGAGCTAGGGTGACGCGTGCTCTCTCTATTCCGTTATTTAGATTAAACCGGTTGACAAATCGTCAAAGTTTTTATAAAGGTTTAAACAGGGAAGCAACCTCCTTAATTATAACCCAGGCCCACCCTTAAACTTCTCACCATCTCCCACTCCGCGGTACAATGCTCCATGTGTGCGTGAACTGGTCCCTGGGTCTTGTGCCTGACCTGGATGCGTGTTATCTGCACCTCGACACACGGGTGAGTTTTAACTTTTAAAACTTCCATAGTAAGTATGAGTATTTTTAAAAAGAGGTTAGAAGGGACATCCACAAATCTATTTTCACCTTATTTCCCTCAGTCATTAGCATCATTATTTGGTCCCTAGATTTAACTCCGTCTGGTAAAGCCTCTATAGTTGTTGGACTGCTTTTCTATATCATTATTTTAAAAAGAGAGAGAAGAGGGCCCGTCTCTTTTTCCATTCTTTCTATCGCTATACATACCATGTGGGACTAAGCGAACCTTGGATTTTCTGCGTGGTGCCGTTGTCAGTCTCGGTGAAATAGAAAAAGGGTCCCTTAAGCCCCTGCAATCGCTATTCAGTGAGTAATACTAAACGTTATAACACTTTTAGTCCTTGAAAAAGAACATAATGAAGCAAACTGAAGATATTTACTGAAATGACGGTTCTCCTTGTTCAACATGCTTCATGTCTTCTATAAAATTGTTTTTGTAATTAATATCATTATGAAGATTATATTATTGTTATTATTATTATCATTATTATTATTATTATTATTATTATTATTATTATTATTATTATTACTCTCTCTCTTTTTCTCTCTCTCTCTCTCTCTCTCTCTCTCTCTCTCTCTCTCTCTCTCTCTCTCTCTCTCTCGCTGTCGTATTGATAGTAACGCTGTAGAATGAGTCTGCACTGACGATTTTGATGCTTGCACTAAACAGCTTATTAAAACAGAATATTGCTACTTAAGTTCAACAGAGTGCGAGGGTTGACAATTAATCATGAAATCACAGCTTTCTTGTTAAAACCTAAAGCGATGATAATTAGACATCACTTCATCTGTATTGTTCAAACTGAATGCGAAGAATATTACTAATAACTGTGTTGTTAAAACCTAAAGCGAAGGTCAACGAAGACATCACATCTCTATTGTCTAAACTGAATGCGAAGAATATTATTAATAATAACTGTGTTGTTAAGACCTCAAGCGAGAAATCACGACTCTGTTGTGAAACCCATAGATAAGGGTTAACGATAAAACCATTGCTTCAGTGCACCGAATCTTGACAATGAATGGCGCTACTGGCTCGTTCGACTGGCGACATAGTGCTCAATCTGTCGGTGCCGTTGAACTAGCTGTCCTTGTCCCTTCAGATTCCTACACGCGCTCACGGCGCTCAGTGTGTGTGGTCTAGATCTAGGCTAGATCTGGGGGGCGCGGTGGTCCAGAGGTAGAACATCGGCTTCCGACGCAAAAGGTATCGAGTTCGAATCCTAGCGGCTGCGTTCCCTACTGGTTGGGTCGGTGTCGGTATAATGTGACCGGCTGAGACAGGAGTCATGGTATCCCAGCCCTGTCTCGTGTGTGGCAGCACATAAAAATTCATCAGACGTCCGTCTTGGGGCTCGACCACAATATAGCCTATAATAGTGCTGATGTTGGACGTTAAAACCAACTCAACTCAACTTAACTAGGTTAGATCTAGCCAAGACCGCCTAAAGATATCATTCATTAAAAACAAACAAGTAATGGGAGTTGGGGTGTAAACAAGCTTCCCGCACATCTCGTAAGCTGTGACTGTTTGAAGAGCAACACTTTTTTTAATGTACTTCTGGAATTATTGATATAATTATTGTATGTGTGTTCATGCCTGCTTGTTTTTCTACCAGTAAAGGTCTCTCTCTCTCTTTCTCTCTCTCTCTCTCTCTCTCTCTCTCTTTAGAGATAATAGCCTAACCCTGTTAAAATTGTAAACGTATGGGGAAGTATATAATAATAATAATAATAATGGCATTTATAGGGCGCCCACTCCCCACAATGTGAGCCCTAGGCGCCTTACAATGTTAATACATTCATCCACTTACATACAACTAATACAACATAAACAAAATACACAATAGAAACAGAACTTAACCACATATACACTGGTGACTAGGATTGAAAATGTTTTGTAAAAAGATGTGTCTTGAGTTTACTTTTAAACTGGTCTAATTTTGTTATTTCCCTGATGTCACTAGGAAGGGAATTCCAAACTTTTGGGCCAATGAAGGAAAATGCTCTCTCACCATAAGATTTAAGTTTCACTCTCGATGTGCTTAATAAATTAGAGCTTCTTGATCTTAGTGCTCTAGAGGGTGTGTATGGAGTGAGGAGGTCTGATATGTATGATGGAAAATTACAATTAAGGCTTTTAAAGCAAAGAATGGCTAGTTTGTACTCAATTCTGGCCTTAACTGGGAGCCAATGAAGCTCATTAAGTAAGGGGGTTATATGGTCTCTCTTAGATTTTTTCAAGACAAGCCTGGCAGCACTGTTCTGAATTCGCTGCAGTTTAATTTGTCTGATGGTAGGCCAGCCCGCGAGAATGGAGTTACAGTAGTCAAGCCTAGATAGTATAAAGGCTGAAACAAGTTTCTGGGTAGCATGATGGTCAAGGTATGATCTAATCTGGCCAATTTTTCTCAGTTCAAGATATTTCACTTTACAAATGTGATTAATTTGGGCTTCCATGGACAGTTCACTATCTAAATAAACACCCAGATTTTTGGCCTTACACGAAAAATTAACAATTTCGTCACCAATATCAATGTGGTCAACACTTAGTGAATTCAGTTTTGCTGTGGTAGCACATGGTACAATTTCAGTTTTTTTCATCATTCATTTTGAGCTTGTTGCTTGTTAACCAAGCTTTAACATCTACAATACAAGACTCAAGATCTGATATCATTGATGGAATTTGATCAGGAGTGGTGGATTTGTAAAGCTGGGTGTCATCAGCATACATATGAAATAGTGTCAAGTGGTGTCTTATGATGTTACCTAATGGAAATGTGTACATTGTGTACAGGACTGGCCCAAGGACTGAACCCTGTGGGACTCCGAACTCTAAAGAATGAGGAGTGGACTGTTTTCCATTAATAATGACCGTGTAGGAACGACCACACAAATAGGATTTAAACCAGTCAAGAACTTTATCAGACAACCCAAAGGAGATTTTCAGTCTGTCTAACATGATGTTATGGTCAAGTGTATCAAATGCAGCTGACAGATCAAGGAGAGAGAGAACAGAGACCATCCCTTCATCACTGGCATTTAACAAATCACAAACAATAATTAAATAATTACAAACCAATGATTAATGCCGATTAATAGGTTGATGATAATGATAAAAACAATGAAGAAACACACACCACTCAGGAACTGTGCATCAACGTACACACAAACAACTTGTGTGATATAATGCCCGCCATACTCACTCGTCATTCCAACAGCATATTAACATCAAAACAAGTCGGAGTCGCCGCGCCCCGGATAATCGAATCACATCCTGATGTGCCCTTCACTTTAGGAGGAGAAAAATAACATTAGAAATTGAAATTAAGATACTGAGGCGATAGAGAGAGGGAGGGGGGGGGAGAGGGAAAGGTCAGAGCGACACACCCTTAAAGGGAAGAGGGAGGAAGAGAGAGAGAGAGAGAGAGAGAGAGAGAGCGAGAGAAAGATGAAGAGAGGGTGGGAAAAGATGCAAAAGAGGGAAAGATGGAGAGAGGGAGAGAGAGAGGCTGACGTGGAACCCGTATCGTCATGACTCCTCTCAATAGTAAGATCCTGCTACTTAATCTTCGATTTTTAAGACTGGATGCCAAGACATTGTTGTTGAAAATCTGGTGGATTCTTTCTTTCTTTGTTTATCTCTCTCTCTCCCTCTCTCTCTCTCTCTCTCTCTCTCTCTCTCTATGTTCTCTCTGCAGCCGTCTTCTTCTGCCTATCTCTCTGCCTTGCTTTATTTACAGTTTACAATATTTTCTAGTCCTCTCTACCAAACCGCCTCTTTAATCTCCTTCTCACCTCTCAATCTATGATCACTCCACCTTCAGCAGTCTCATTTAGTGGAAAGCAACAGGTGCCTTCTGATGAGCGTTAGAGTAGAGCTTTGAGAACGAGATCTCCTTGTATGTAATCCTTGCGGGGCGCGGTAGCCCTGGGGTAGAACATCGGCTTCGGACGCAAAAGGTCCGTGGTCCGACCCCTGGCGATTTCGCCCCCTACTGGTTGCGGTGTCAGTTTAATGCGACCGACTGAGACAGGAGTCATGGTATCCGCGACCTGTCTCGTGTTTGGCAGCACATAAAATTAATTATCAGACGTCAGTCTTGCGGCCCGTTCACATCGTAACACATAATTATATATACATATATAAATAGTCTTGAGGTTGGAATTTAAAACCAACTAAACTCAACTCGTATCTAATCCTAGTTCACCCTTGCAACAGAGGTCTTGCGCTGACGTGTCCACAGCGAAGACGCAGACATTTGGCAAGGCAATCCGTGCCGTCTTCTAATCAGAACTACATGTATATCATAGACCTAAGGAGCTGAGTGCTCAGGAAACCCTGTGCACCATAGGTCGTGATTATGTTACCCGTTGTCGTCGAGAGGGGATCGCAAAGTTGCATTGTAGCGGCGCTGCACCTTCTCTCTTCCAGTTATTAATTTAACTCTTTCAAAGCTAGCAACCTTGTGTAACCAACTATGAAAGTGTTTAAGATCAGTTTTAAGAAAGGTGTAAGCATGGAGGTAGCCCTAGCCTCAATTCTTATCTATGCTGGCCCAGCTGCAATGTCAATGACAAGAGTGTCGCTCGCACAGTGCTGCTCTCTCTCTCTCTCTCTCTCTCTCTCTCTCTCTCTCTCTCTCTCTCTCTCTCTCTCTATCTCTCTCTCTTCTCTCTCTCTCTCTCTCTCTCTCTCTGTCTCTCTCTCTGTCTCTCTGTCTCTCTCTCTCTCTCTCGTCACCCTCCCTATCTCTCTTTTCTTCCTTTCCACCTCTCTCCCAACTTCACTTACTCTACCGTCTTCTCTCCCCCTCTTCCTCCATTCCCGCTCCCTCTCTCTTTCTCTCTCTATCTGTCTCTTTCTCTCTGTCAGACTTTTTCTCTACCTCTTTTTTCCTCCCCAACTCTCTCCAGCTCTAAATCTATATCTCTTTATCTCTCTCCTACACTCCCCCCCTCCTTCCCTTCCTATCTCGCCCTCTCCAATCTCTCTGAGTGTGAGCAGTGAGCACCAACAAAGCCCTCTTGTCATACCGCCTTGGAACTCGGAAGCCGGCTCACCCCTATTTACCTAATCCAGCTGTTGAGCGATTTAGCGGGTCTGCGACCAGGCGACAGTCTGTGGCAGTCTGTGCCTACCTAGTGTCTTATGATGACTGTGTGAGTGTGTCTGTTCCGTTTCTCAGACATTTCATTGTCTGGGAGTTTTCAGGTCTTGGCGCCCGTCCACAAAATAGCCTATATAGTGCTGTTGTTGGACGTTAAACCAACCCAACAACAACAGCAACTGGGAGTTTTCAGTGGGATGCACGATTTGGTGTCGCCGACGACTTGTCTCTCAACAATCTGCACATGTTTGATTCTCAATACACAATCGTGTGGATTTGTGGTGATACATTAAATTTTGTTTTTGCACTTCAAGCATATTATTGTGTTGCGATTTGCGTAAATTATGCAGTTCCGATCCAGCCTTGCACAAGGATGCAAGAAATGCATTTATACATGAGATCGTGCCGGAAAACAATACACGTACTAGAAATTAATATAAACTATAGCATAAAGCCATACGCTACATGGAAAGAGTGCTATTATTTCACCAATCGATTTCAAATTATGATCTCGTTTTAATGTATTTTCTTGATATAGCATTGTGTCTTTTTCGAGGCGAAGTCTGAACACAACTAGACTAGCTTTGTGAGATTACCAAAACACGTACACAATACAGTGCCAAGATTCGTGTTAGATCTAGGTTATTTTAGGCGTTGTTTGTCTTTCGTTAAGTTTAAGAGGGTGGTTTCTATTTTCCTGCTTGTGCTGTGATGCAAACTTAAAGCTTAGGATTATTTTCACGTTTAAAAGTGAGTGCTCTCACAATAGTGTGGGTTTTTGTGTTTGTTTTAGATATACGCCCTACGAAGGAATATTGTTCTTTCTAAAGAGTAATGTCATTTGTGGTAGTTTTTTGTCTTAGTTCATTAACTCCTTGTGCGAAGGGCTTTGAATTATATAGTAGTAGGCTAGCACACAAAGGGTTAATTAAACCGTGCGTTTTTTGGTTTGTAAGCTCATAATCCGTGTGATTGAAAAAAAACAAACATCAAAGAAACATTAAAACCGACGCTAAAGCAATTTTGGTATTGTTGTGAATGCAGAGAGAGAGAGAGAGAGAGAGAGAGAGAGAGAGAGAGGGGGGGGCGTAGACTCTAGAGAAGAGAGGGAGAGGGAGAGAGAAAGGGGGGGGGGCGTAGACTCTTTTGGATTAAAATGTTTTACTTAATTATAAACTTACTTAAAGCACGCATGGCGCCAGCCTAGGTTTAAAGTCGAGACATCGTGAGCACTAGAGATGTGCGCGTGTGTGTGTGTGGGTGAGTGAGTGACTGTGCCAAGTGTTTATCATTTCACGGGTTACCAGTTTTAAAAATTGATTTGTTCTCTCACAAAGCACAGTAAGCATAACATAATTATCTTTAAATCTCTGTTTACGTTACATGTAACATGTTATGCTACTTTGATGAAAAGTTTCGGTAAAAAAAAAATGATTAACTCAGTAGGTATCACATTGTGTTAGTGTGTAGTGTAGAGGAGGGGGAGTGGGTGTGTTCATGGATTCATTCCATCGACGCCCTGTTGGCGTCTAGAGCAGAGGGGTTTAAAATTCGATCTGAGAAATGCTAGATCTACATATACACAATGTACATGTCATGTGGGGGATTAGCTCTGGATCTAGACACTCACTCGACACACAGGCAGAGGACGGCAGCACTTCTAGCTAGCTAGCCTGGAGTCGCGCGACACTGGAGCGGGGAATGGATGGAACCTGATATCTTGATGGCTGCTTCATTACATGCTCCTCTCTATCTCTATCTCTCTGCCTCGCTCTCTCTCTCTCTCTCTCTCTCTCTCTCTCTCTCTCTCTCTCTCTCTCTCTCTCTCTCTCTCTCTCTCTCTCTCTCTCTCTCTCTCTCTCTCTCTCTCTCTCTTCTTGTCTCCCTCCCTCCGCAGCCTCCCCCTCTCTCTCTCCTCACATCATAGCAAAAGCGTTTGGTCATCCATTGTGCCGCCTCACAGAGAGGGGAGAGAGAGAGAGAGAAGGGGAGAGTGGATGTGGATAAAACGGTGCTTCTGTTGTCATGGCGACCGCTGTCTCTACGGGCAGTTTCCGTTCCACTTGTTCCTGCCAACTTCAACTTATGTCAATTCTTGCATGTTTCCGCCTCTCGAGTTGTGACGTTAATTCCAGCACAATAACGGGGGAAACTAATCAGAGCTGGACATTACGAGTTCTGGTTAGACGGTCATCACGATAATTATTAATTATTATTATTATTATATAGTTCTCCCTCCATTCTTGACATCAGCTAAACCTGTTAGACTGATAATGTGTTTGAAACAATCAACACAACCCTCTTGCTGTTTATTATTATTATCATCTGATAATTAGCAATTTATGCCGGTGTTATGTTTTCTCATTTTTTTTTTCTCTTCTTCTTTTTCTTCTTCTTCCTCTTCTTCTTCTTCTTCTTCTTCTTCTTCTTCTTCTTCTTCTTCTTCTTCTTCTTCTTCTTCTTCTTCTTTTTTCTTCTTCTTCTTCTTCTTCTTCCCCTTCTTGTTTTCTATGTTCCCATCTCCTCTCACCCCCACTGATTTTGTCCTGCCACGGTCCGTGTTTGTCACATGTTTTCCATCCAAATCTAAGATCTCACTGTCCTCTCATTATTTCAGGTCTGTCTCTGACAGACTGCTCACGTTGCTTATGCCGGGGGGGGGGGGGGGCGGGGGGGGGAGGGAGAGAGAGAGAGGAGAGAGAGAGAGAGAGAGAGAGAGAGAGAGAGAGAGAGAGAAAGAGAGGGGGAGGGAAAGAGGGGAAAACGGAGAGAGAGGGGAGAGAGAGTGAGTTGAGATGCAGAATGTCGATCCAGCGAATTCGCTTAGCCCTGCCCCTCACACAGTCCTCATATTTCCCACAGGGCGACCATCCAAAGATTGTTCTGCCAATACGATAGTTATCGTGTAGAACAAAACAGTGGCTCGGAACAATGTTATCAACCGAAGGATATCAAACTAGAACTAGATGTAGACAACGAGAGGTCGTGGGCACTTTGTTATTTCTGATAGTTATAGACTCACAGCCTTTCACTAGTCTTGTGTCACTATGATTTAGCTATGATTTTTGCTTTTTCACACACTTGTCCTAAGGAACATTATAATCATAACATTATTGTGAATGGCCATTCAACTTTTGTCCAGGAATGTGCATAAGCACAAAGTTAAATCTACATTTTACACGGTTTCGTTTTTGCTCTGTTTTTTTCGCCAATACGCTATCTGGCACTGAGTGTGATATATTAAATGATAATTAAATAAGTTCTCGACAAAAGTCGACACTGATTGTTAAACCCTCACCGATTTTTTCTTGGTTGGCTCTGTAGCAGCTATCAGTCAACAACGATGCTTTATGGATATTCGACTTTCGACCTTCTCTTTGCCAGCCGTGCAAACTACTTGACGTTTATTGACTATACCAGTGGGATCTAGATCTTAACTCGTCACTCTCCAGCTAACCTATGTCATAGGCTCATATACTCCAAGCCTTTCTATGTACAATGATAATTGTATGCACCAAAATAAACAGATTTTTACTTTAAAGTGTTGAAGTAACTCATGACTAATAAACCCTATTAATTCTTGGGTATTCTGAGCACCACAATGATCCAACTCTGTATACTCTTTTAGAGGCATTAAATGAAATTCACCGCTTTTACCATGAATATGCAACGGGCGTGTATAGCAACCTTTACCATGTATAGGCAACCGGTGTGTCTAACAAATCACTCGAACCGTGTATGTGTCTATTTGGAGGAGGAGGCTTCCGCCCCGACACTATAAATTATTTGTACTACATGCAGCTTGTACAAGTGGGGCGGTCTGGATCACTGCAGGCTGTAGTGTAGAATGACTGTAAGGTGGTCCTTCTATAGTTGTAGTCCCATGGAAACATAGGCAGAGCACCAACAGTATTGCCTGCATGAGAAACAACACCTTTATCAACATCAGAAAGTGCAACATCATTAATTGTACATGTACCTGCTTATGGAAGGCGATGTTATGAGATCGTTTTGTCTGTGGTGTAGATCCACGAAAACTACTTGAATACCACTCCAGGTGCATCCACGTGTCAAAAGAAGAAACAGCATCATCAGCACACATTCTGAAGTGGAGACCTACCAAAATGCCTACATTGTGATCCCACTATGGATACAGGCACATGTCAAAGTAGCAACAGCATCATCAACATCAACTTCAGCAACATGAGTTTCAGCAACAACACCGTTAAATTTGAACTTCGGAAGTTGTTGAACTAGGATGTTACTGCTACATTATAATTCGACATTGGATGCATCGTGTAAAAGTAGCAACAGCGGCAGCAGCAGCGATTTCAGCAGCATTAGCATCAGCAACAACGCCGTTAATTTTAACAACTTGTTGAATTAGGGTGTTACTTCTACAATATAATTCCACCATGAATGCATCGTGTCAAACTAGCAACAGCATCATCAGCATCAACACAGCAACATTAGCATCAACAACAACACCAGTAATTTCACCAACTTGTTGAATTGGGACGTTATGGGGCCGTGTTGCGTGTAGACATTACTAGAACACTCTATATAAATCCCGCTATGGATGCATCTACTTGGATACTGTACGCTTTATGCCCTTGCCGAAAACACCGCCAGCACCAAGCGGCAGAGCAGCAGCATCAGTACCAATACCAGCAACATCGGCAGCATCAACAACAACATCATCAGCATCAGGTGAAGAAGGCGGCCCAGGATGTGAGCTTTGAGCCTGTCACCAGCAGCACCACTGAAGGCGATGGTTTCACGGTGAGCATCAAGCGGTCTATGTCCTCCGACCGGCTGAGACAGGAGTCATGGTATCCCCGCCCTGTCTCGTGTGTGGCAGCACATAAAATTGTCAGACGTCCGTCTTGGGGCCCGTCCACAATATAGCCTATATAGTGCTGCTGATGGACGTTAAACCAACCCAACATCAACAACCTCCAACTTGCCAAGTCACGGGTTGTGCGGGGTTCCTATATGAACCACGGTAGACCAAAACACGGTGGTGTTTAACATGATGACAGCACTGAGGGCGATGAGCATAGAGCATCCTGACCAAAGCCCACAGGTGGCGGGGAGGGAGACAATAGTATTAATTTTATACTGGGGAAATGGGATAATGTGAAATACCGTACCAGCGCTGGTTAGTATTACCAAGAATAGCAGATCGCTCAGTCATTGCTAACAGCGAGAGGGGGGGGGGGGGGGTTGTCCTGGGGTAGAACATCGGCTCCCGACGCAAAATGTCCGAGTTCGAATCCTGGCGATTGCGTTCCCTACTGGTCGGGTCGGTGTCAGTGTAATGTGACTGGCTCAGACAGGAGTCATGGTATCCCCGCCATGTCTCGTGTGTTGCAGCACATACAATTTTCAGACGTTATAATTGGGGCCCGTCCACAATAAAGCTTATACAGTGCTAATGTTGGACGTTGAACTAACTCAACAACAACATTATTAACGGCACCAAGATCAATGAGAGCACGGTGAGCATCTAGCATCCTGATCACAGTCGACAAGGGGGCTGGGAGGGAGGGTGTGCTTCCTATCTGTACATGTCCTGGGAAAACTAGGATATAAGGTCCAGCACCGCATTGCGCCTTGTCACAGTTAGAAGCGACATATAGCTGAGGCACTATCAGTAATTACAATGGAGGCCATGATGGCGCGGTGAGCATTAGACATCCAGACCATACCGCCCACCTGTTGATCTCTAGAGAGGCGTTGGATGAAAAGGTGGCGGGATGGGGGTGGGGGCGTGGCTTTTTACTGCTATAGAATGTGTTGTGGAGACTGCCTTTAGGCGACTCATCGTGCATCATGCATAGATAGTGTACGTCAACTCTTGGCGATGTTGTGTTGCTACTGTTTTTAAGTTGCTGTTGGTTGTTGTTTTTGCTGCTGTTGTTTTTGCTGCTGCTGCTGTTGTGTTGCTACTGTTTTTAAGTTGCTGTTGGTTGTTGTTGTTGTTGTTGTTGTTGCTGTTGTTGTTGTCGCTAACTGAGATGTAAGGCCGTCATCATGGCCAATACGGCCGTCCTAACCAGACCCAACAGACTGCCATGGAACAGCTCCAGGGGCGACCATAGCAGCGATCTATGTTTAATGTGTCCGCACACAGTTCGGGTTGCACTTACCAGCAGAGTTAGCCAAGTTCCTCACCTAAATCTAATCCACTTAATGTCATGTATGTTGTTAAACCGTGGTGGTGAGTGATGAAGAAGAAAAAAAGTTTATAACCAGAGGCGTTACCTCCCGGAAAGACGAAGGCGATAGCATGAAGCTCCAATCAGGTAGGGCATAACATTAAATAAATTTTGTGAGCTAATTTCACTGCGGCGCTGGGGCCACTAATTGTTGCCTGAGGTAAGTGAAGCGGGCCAGTCCCTGGGGAAATGCGTGAGAACTTGGATCTAAGTCTAAAATTTAAAAAAAAAGACTGTTTTAGAAAAAAAAATGTTTTTAATTTTATTTTATGTAATCCTGCCCATCTAACTACCTATAGTTACTACAAGGGTGTATCCCTCCGCTACCATGTTATCACTCAAAAGGGAGATTAATTGAAATGTAACAGCACTGCAAAGTTGTTTTGTTTAGTTGTCGGTCGTGTCGCATAAAAGTCTCGTTTTTCGGGTGGAAATATCGACTCTGCGTCGCACAAGGTACTAGAAATCCTGCGCTACCGTTGATGAGTGCCTTGATGCCTATGATGTTGTTGTTTTGAAGCAATACTCCTTTTATTTTTGTCTGTTAAGTTAAAATTAATACACGTATCATTTATAAGCACAAAATAATGTATAACGTGACTAATAAGCGATTGAGGCATCAATCATGGCTTATAGGGCATAACATTAAATAAATTTTGTGAGCTAATTTCACTGCGGCGCTGGGGCCACTAATTGTTGCCTGAGGTAAGTGAAGCGGGCCAGTCCTTGGGGGAAATGCGTGAGAACTTGGATCTAATCCTCTCAGCACTTTAAGGTGAGTGTTCCAGTCTAACTCTTTACTCTGGAGTTGGGAAAACATATCTCTTTGTTTCTCTCTTTTTCTCTCTGTCTTGGTCTTATCTGTCTCTACCCCAGTCTTTCTCTCACTCTCTCTCTCTAGATCTCTCTACCTATCTCCCTTCGTCCCTCGTTATTATCTCTCTCTCTCTCTGTCTCTATATCGCGCAGTATCTCTCTCTTCTCTCTCTCCCTTTCCCCCTCCCTTCCTCTGGAGAAGAAAATGGAGAGACGCTTAGACAGAGAGAGATATGACCAGTATTTTGCACACCTTAGTTCATGAAGATGAACTGAATTAATTAGCAATGGCGCTCTATGAACCATCTGTATTAATTATTATTATTATTATTATTATTATTTATCATCATCAGCATCATCATCATCATCATCATCATTATCATCATCATCATCATCATCATCATTGTCGTCTCGTTAGTTACCTACGCCAGTTTAACAAACCAATCAATCTCCAGACTGGAAAGTTAAAAATGATTATTACATTCTCTCACTATCCCCTGTGTATTTTAACGCCTTGCGTTGTTAGTTTTAATTCCAACCCCTAACAGGCCGCCTGTACTAAAGCAGCCTGAAATTTAGATGAATTGAATTTTAAGTTCAGGCTTAACGCCCGAAAGTTATCATGTTTTTATTGTGTACTTATTAGAGCTGGACTACAATAACATTACTATTTTTTTGCCTTGCACAAAGAGTGATCTGGTGGTATAAACCATCTTCTTTTTGACAGTCAAGGCGAATATCGACGGTTCCTATCCTGCTAAGCACAAGCATGTTTTAACCATTTTCACTGAAGCCTATGCGGAACATTGATAAAATAATATTCAATCTGTCTATAGCTCTTAATATTTTTTTGCCCAGAGAGTCTTGTTGCTAAAACAAAATAATTTGTCCACAGGTTTAAAGCCATATAATTTGGCACAACCTGGCAATGACACTGTGCTTTCTTCATTTATTTATTTATTTTTTTTCCAAACAGCCTGCCGTTCTCTCATACTGCCGACAAAAGGTGTGAAGATTATAATCAGACCTCTTTTTTGTTACATTTATGTTCTTTCTTTGTTTGTTTTTCTTAATTAGTTTGTGAATGTGTTAGATAGGTTTTATTATTCAAAATTAAAACCTTACCTAATATAATGGTTTTGTCAGGCGTTTTCTTAACAAAGAAGAAAAACGAGTCAACCCTTTGCAGAAGCGCAGTTTCAGTCGATGTGAGACTCCATAGAAGCGGCGTCGCCCCTCTGTTACCAAATATTCACGTATTGTCTTTACCTGCATTTCCCATCGATGAAAGCTCTCAATGTAAGCTCCCAGTGTCACCATTCATGTGTTTCTGATCTATCCCCAGAGAACTCCCCTAGAAGCACCATAAATAACTCGATAAAAACTATGTATGATTACTATTATTATTATTATTATTATTATTAATTTTTATTATTATTATTATTATTGATTCTCTCTTCCTTCTACGTGTGCTTTTATCGTACCCATCGATGACACGCTCCAAATCTCCAATCTCAAAATCGTGTATCTCTCTCCTCTACCCCCAGGACTCCCTGGAAGCGCCATGAATTACTCGATTCTCTCTTCCTTCTGTGTGCTTTTATCGTACCCATCGATGACACGCTCCAAATCTCCAATCTCAAAATCGTGTATCTCTCTCCTCTACCCCCAGGACTCGCTGGAAGCGCCATCACCGCATGGCGGCGACCTGCCCATCGTGCCGCAGGTGGCGCGGGGCGTGCACGCGGCCGGAGGCGTGAAGGGTCCCGCTAGCGGGCAGCAAGACGGCGCGTTAGAGCCGCCCGTGGAGGAGGAGGAGCCGCTGCACGACATCGAGATGCCGCCGCCCATGGAGATCCAGGACCACACGTTCAAGGCGGACACCAAAGATGTTTCCACGGACGATGTCACGGCGCAGCTGGTGGGTAGTCTAGAGTGTGCCGGAAAAGTCGGCGATAGTGGCCAATGTCAACTTTAACTAATTCAGTGGTGATGGTCCATGTCAGCGATTCTGGTGCAATTCAACAATAATGATAATTGATAATGCTCGAAGTCAACAATAATTGTCAAAGTCAGCAATGATGGTCTAAGTCAGCAATAATGGTCAAAGTCAACAATAATGGTCTAAGTCATTGATACTGGTTTAAGTCAGTCATACTGATCCAAGTCAACGATAATGGTCTAAGTCAGTCATAATGGTCTAAGTCATTGATACTGGTCCAAGTCAGCAATGATGGTCTAAGTCAGTCATAATGGTCTAAGTCATTGATACTGGTCCAAGTCAGCAATGATGGTCTAAGTCATTGATAATGGTCTAAGTCAGTCATAATGGTGCAAGTCAGCAATAATGGTCGAAGTCAGCAATAATGGTCGAAGTCAGTGATAATGGTCGAAGTCAGCAATAATGGTCGAAGTCAGTGATAATGGTCCAAGTCAGTCATAATGGTCCAAGTCAACGATAATGGTCCAAGCCAATAAGAATGGTCTAAGTCATTGATACTGGTTTAAGTCAACAATGATGGTTTAAGTCAGTGATACTGGTCTAAGTCAGCGATACTGTTCCAAGTCAGCAAGAATAAAATAATATCTTATCTTACAATGTTCCCAGGCTGCAATAATTCCTTACACTTTGGCCCATTTTTTAATCACAACATTGTTATTTCAATAAAAAATGTATCATGTGGGAGGTATAAATGTATCCTCCCAATCATTAATACGAAGTCCACATTTTTCGACTGTAGTCTCTGTATTAGCCCTATGTCAGCCAATGAATAAGTATAACATGTTGATTTTGTGATAAGAGACATTATTTTACACTTAGGTACATGTAATGCTAAATGAGAAAATCAAGGACAAGATTTTCCCAGCTGACAATGATTGCCCACCTCTATAATCTCTACTCATTTTCTCCTACCTGTTTCTGTTGGACAGGCATCCTAGCTGACAATGATTGCCCACCGTACCTCTATAATCTCTACTCATTTTCTCCTACCTGTTTCTGTTGATCAGGCATCCCAGCTGTCACTCAAGCCTCAAGATGGCACTACCTCAGCCGACCTCGCGCATCAGATTGAGAACATTGTTAAACAGAGAATTGTAAGTGGCTGTTTTTGTCGTTTTCAAGGCATAATGAGTTGATTTTCAATGCATTATGAATGAAAGTTGATTTTCAATGTCTATTAAGTGTCAGTTGATTTTTTCTTTAATGCCTAAGGAGTGGAGTTGATTTTCAATGGTAGTTTTTTTATGCTTTTTTTTTTTTTGTTTAAACTCTAATCGCAAGATGTATTTTGTGTACCCATGGTAATACATCATATATACCAGTACTATGTGGAGCCAATTTTGAAACAGTCTGAATGTTTGTTTTTCGGACGACATGTACTTGAAATTTCAAAGGAGGTGTATATATACAATTTAGAGGAAAAATTACTACAGCCAGTTTTTTAAATTTATGCTTTTTCTTGTTCTCCAATGCTGATGTCTTACACATCAATTTCTGATAGGCAACAAATGCTACAGTTTTCTCTAAATCCTCCAAGGATGCGTAGAGCATGCTTTGAAAATCTGTAATTTAAAAGGAAAAAACCAGTAGTGTCATTTGTTAAACACACAGTACAAACATACGATTAGTGTTAAAACTAAAATTTCACCCAACTTCCTCAGGACCTCAACTTAGATCTTGCCTGGGGCCTGAATCAGGGGTTGGTTAATTTAGAAGAGAAAAGTCCTCTAGTTTCATCTTTTTCTTAACCTAACAATGTACAGTAATGGGTTTTTAAAATGTCCTTCCAAATTGCGCAGGACCCCAACCTTGACCTTGCTGGGGGCATGGGTCAGGGGTTGGTCAAGCCTGACACGAGCACTGGGCTGGAACAGGAGGACGGAGTCGCCTCGGGCAAGGAGGAGGAGGAGGACAAGGCAGACGATGGCAAGGATGCCGAGACACAGAAGGCTGAGGCCATCCGGAAACGACAGTGAGTCGCATAGAAATAATAGTGATAATAATGATGATATGATCGTCATAATGAGGATAATAATAATCATAATAATAATAATAATAATAATAATAATAATAATA